>OY728155.1:474795948-474874353 GCA_963277665.1 Viscum album
TAAGCCATCACTATCGCGCAGACTCAGCACCATGAGCCAATTCATCCAAAACCAAAAAGACTGTAAAAAATGAAGGGAGAAGAAATCACCAGAAAACCAGAATGAAGACTCGCCACCCATATCCTATTGTCGCCAAATATACGCACTTGAAAACCATGATGAAGCACCAACAGTACACACCAGAGACAAGGTGGAGACCTCAGGCCACTAGATCTGGAAGTTCGGTCGCGGACCGGCACCACGCCGTGATGTGAGACCTTATCCAGCAATGACGGAATCGGGTGGGAAGAGGCCAGCAATGGTGAAATGGATGAGATGACCCGAGTCCAAGAAGCTCCACCATAGCATCTTTTTCAGAACATTGCCCCGGAATTTCATCCTTATTTTATCCATCACATTTGGCCCCTTTTTGAAAACCAAAATTTTTCTAAACACCCAAAATATTCTTATTCATGGTAGGCTTATTTTATGTACATTTAGAGCCACTATTTGTAGTAGTTTTTTAATCAGTGTTTTAATTTCCATAATTTCCAATTTTTTTGAGACTTGTTATATTTATCCATAAACATTATTCTTTTAACCTGATTATTATTTTTACACTCATAAAAAATTTTCAACCTTATAAAAATCCTGGGAGGATGATTTTTATTTATATTATTTCACATCATTCTTCATTGAAAATTATCAATATTCATGAATAGAGTTTGTAAAAATGAGTCCAAATGGATTCAATTATTTTTTCTAATTTGACCAGTTTCAATTGAATAAGTTCAAAATCTGTATCCTATTATTTAACATTTTCTTACATCAAGATTCTTAATTTATTCTCCTCATCAATAAATATATTTTGATCATTATTCTCAACTACAGATTCCATATTATTAATAGATTCATTTCATCAACATAATGTTCCCCTTTTCATGCTTTGAAATTTTTAAGATTAATTCGCTAAATTATATGTTCATCATGAATTATATTTTATTTTTTTTCATATTGACTTCAAGAATTATAACTTAAATCACTAGTGAAATTTGTTATCATCAACTTTTTTAATGAAAACTTTTCACCATCATCATTATCAATTCCAAATTATTCCTCCTCATCACTAATATAACCATTAAAAAATTTATTTTTTGTTCATTAATAAATTCTCTAAATTTATAATAGAAAATATTTTTTTTTTTTGGATTCATTATTATTTGAGTATCTTCAAGATATTTAATATTTTTTATCACTAGATTCATCTTCTTTCAAATTTGAACAGTTTACTACAAAAAACAATTCCAACATATACACAATTGAATCACTTTAGTGGTAGCTTCCCATTATACTTTCTGTTTCTTCTTCCAAAAATTATAGATACGTGAGTGATAATTTTAAAAATCTTCACATTAAAATATGAATCTGAATTTTAATAACCAATATCATCATCCTCACAAAAAACCTTATTAAATTTTGAGTCTTTAAAATAAATTTCATTTCTAGCGTTAAACTCTTTATTACCAGAATCATATTTTCTAATCTCAAAAGATATAAAATTATTATGAAAATAATAAATGGGTGTATCCTAAATTTCTTTTTCTTTCAAAGTAACTACTTCCATATCAAAATTATCAAGTTATATATTCAGGAACTTCTAAATAATATAAGATTCATTCAAATCGTCACGAAAGGCTTTAATCATGATGAGAACTTAATTAACCATTGTAAAGAATCTATAAATATTCTCATCATTATGAATATTAAGATAATTATATTTAATCCTCCAAAATTTCATCATTTATCACTTCACTTTTTTTACCATCACATATATTATTTAATGTTTCCAATTTTCCCTTAGATATTCTGAATCCTTTAAATTTTAGAAATTCACTCTCTAAAATAGAATACAAAATATCATTTTTATAATATCCATCATTTTCAATAATACCATTATATGGAATTGTTACTCAAGCACCATCATCTCATGGAGGAAAATAATATTTTGTGGTTTCCAAAACAACATAACTAATAGAATGAAGATATGGAAACATCCTATCCTTCCATACATGAAATCCATTCCAATAAAATGTCGAAATATCCATATTGTTAATTATATTCCAATTATCCATATAATATGAATAAAATTAGAGAAAAATATTCACTAATGAATAATTTTAAACACTTTATATAGAAAAGTGAAAAAACACAATTGAAGTAAACCTATATTGGACACAAATTGGAAAAGCCTAGGATTAGTTAAATCACTAAGAGAAGGTGAATCAGTGATTTATCAATTTAAAGTTTTTTCATTTAAAAAATCGTCTTCACTTTTTATAATTAATTGATTTTCTAACTTACCACACACAAGCACAGACATAAAAGGAATGATAAATTTACAAGATTCGCTACTCAATGTGAGTGGTTGGTCCTTATCATGATCTAGTAAAACCTATGATCACATGATCTACCAGTAAAATCATATGAACCACTATGAGCAGGGAAAATCCTAAGAACTCACTTTAAAATTTTCTTGATTATCTATTTTTATATCACACAATTAGTGTATCCCATATTTATATAATAATATAAAATGATTAAATAACAAAATATTTTTATCATTATTTCTATCAAGTTTTTCATGTGTTAAGATATTCTATTACTTCTATTATTATATAGAATCAAGACATCCATTTAATTTTTGTGCATAATGTTTCATGTAACAACTTCATTGGTTGACTATATTGAAAATAATTTTTAAGAAAATAGCAACAGTGACTCCTTTTTTACTGCCTTTGACTCTCCTTTCAACGTCATGAGAAACTCACCCAAATGGTTTCCTCAAAAAAATAAGAAAAATAGATTTATTTATCACTTATTAGAGTGAATCAATTAATTTTCCTACCTGACACAGTCACACACATATATGGAACAACTAATTCTTAAGTTTCACAGCTTATTGTGAGTATTTGGTCCTTATCTTGGTCCCAAAAAAACCCATGATCACACCATCATCTAGTAAATTCTTGTGAACCACTTCAAGCAGTGAAAATCCTTAGAACTCACTTTACATGTCTCCCAACTATTATTGGCATTTCACATAACAAGTATAACCTACTCAAAAAAATATCAATTTTGTAAAAAAATATAGATTCATCCACCAATGATTGTTATCAATATTTTCCTATGTTGATATCTTCTTTCTCTTCTATTATTGCATAAAATAATGAATTCCCTTTAACATGAATTCACAAAACTGCATGAAAAAACTTCATTGGCTGACTATATTTAAATTAAGTCTTAAGAAAATCGTAGTAGTTACTTCTTCTTACTCTCTCTCTCTCTCTGGATCATTAAAACTAACTCACCCGGTTTATTTATTTATAAAAACCTATATACAATAAATTTACACTTCTTGGAATAAACTTTTATTCATGAGGTATCATGTGAAAACTTTTTGACCAAAAATAATTCTTCAATACATATCACCACCTATAATAACAAAACTACATATATGTTAATTTAAATTCTCCAATTACTTGGATTGTTAAGTTCAGAAACCTCCACAACTCTTATTCTTAACCAATGTAATAACTACAGTAAGTAACTATTAAATAATCTTATAATTTTTCCTTATTAAAACCATTAAACCTAAATTTCCTCCATGATATATGTATTGGAATTAATTCATCTATGAATTATATATATAGTATCCTATAAATACATGACTTCATCATTCGTAGAAAAAACCTCTTAATTTATTCTTCCTTCTTCAACCTTTGAATTATTTCTCTTCTATCACCATATAATTTTCATGAATTAAGGATGTATAAAAATATATGCATTCATGAACTAGTGATTTTCATGGATTCATACTAATGGATCAAGGTTCATGGTTCTTCTTTTATACATATGGTTTTATATCACAACTCATAAATTTTTTACTTTATAAATTCAGCCAAAATCATGTTAAACCAATAATGATATTTGGTTACTGATGAATAATAGTAAACTTGGAATCATTAAGATTAAAAAATATTATAATAAAATAATTCTAAAATATAACATGATTTGATCATCACTAAATAATTAAAAACCTATATTATGCTTAATTTGTGATGATTTAATCACTGAAGCATGGTCTAAGAATCATCTCATCGAAAAATTACTCAATAAAACCAGAAACTTCTATTATTCACCCAAAATTTCATCCAAAAATCTCTAAGTATGGGGAATATTTTATGTAACTACCCCCAATGAATTGAAAACATGAATAGTTGATTTTCCATATGGATCGATCATGAGAAATGTATTGAATGCATGTAAAATATGGATTAACCATAAGGAAATCGACTATAGGGAAATCTACCACATTAAAAAAATATGGATAAACCACATGGAAATCGACTATGAGGAAATCAACCATGTGAACATCTAAATCAGTCAGGAAGATGTCAACTGACTATGTGCATCAAAGGATAATAGATTGACAGCAAGAGTAAACTTCAATAAAATATGCCTCTTTCAATATTGTAATTAAAGATTTGCTTCTATTTGAATGAGAACCACCTCAAATCTCCTCTATAATTTCTTATAAAACTTAACAACTATCCCAACATGTAATAGATACTGTATTTATATCCATAGATCAAAAATCATCACTTTTATGTGTTTCCAAAAAAGAAAACATAATAGTTATATCCATTCTATCTTCTCTTTTATGCATATTTAAGTTTGGGATCAATAAATATGACCATATGAGGAATATTTCGGACTTACACAAGTATGGAAGATTATGTAAATTAGACTCTATAGTGGGTTGGTGTGAGACAGAGTATATAAAATGTCTTTTTTGAAGAAAAAAAATACAACTTAATGAAATTAAGTGTGTGGAGCACTCAGGTGTAGGCCTAGGTGAATGGACCCCTAGGTAGGTGACCTGGGAGAAATGGGTGCTCAAGTAGTTGACCTAGAAAAAATTGGTTCCCAAATATATATCTTGTGTGACAGATTCATAGATACGTTACCTAACTAAATAAGAATCTAGTTATATTACTTGGGCATAATTTTAATTACAGATTTCATGGACACAGGTCCAATGATGAAGACTTATGATCCATGTGAAGGAAGTCTTACAGGTTAAACCCTATTCTAAATTAGAGACTTAAGTGGATGGTTGATTAGTATTATATAATTTAGGAGATAGGAACAACCCATTAAGGATCCACTAGGTGCATCCCCCTTGGGATAGAAAAGGGTCCCAAATAGAGCATCATGGTCTATTGAAAATACCTCTAGAGGAGAGTTCTTCACCTTCATCTTTGCGGTGACATAGAATAAGTGGTCTACATGTGATCATAATCACTTAAGGATTAAAATATCTATCACTTTCATATTTTTATTCTTTATTAGGATTCAAAAATAACTTAAATTAGATGTTGGGAATAGATTCCTTTTTCTCATGTATTATTGGGGACTCTAATTTTCACTTTGTTGGAACTTCATTTTTAAATTTCATGGTCAGTGGATCCTTATATAGAAAATGGGAGATATCTAACTAACTTTTGATAACCATATAGGTTACTCATCTCTTCAGAATAGGGTGTGTGATATGGGAATGAGTAGGGTTGGTTGTAAAACATAGTGAGACACTGTAGAGGGTAGGGAATGTATGTTCCATGAGGAATAGGCTATGTGAGTGCCATTATGGATATAATGTCGGATGACTAAGAATATATTTATCTTCACCTATGAAATTTATTCTATTTTATCAAAACCTTGATAGTATTATTCCTTTCTTAAAATTTAAGCTATGATAAAGTTATTCTGTTATTTTTTTCAAAAAAAATTATATGTAGTTTTATAATAATAAATTTCATTTTTATTATCTATTATCTTGTTATCAAAAATATATATATCAATTTTTTTATGAATATCTATTTTTTGATTGTATTAAAATTATTTAAATTATATTTTTCATTTCTTATTTCATTATTTATTAACTATAATAAAAATAGTGAAATATTCTCCAATAATTATGGTTCAAATATGGTTTCATAAGAATTTATAATAAAAAAATTGGAATCATATCCAAATTTATTATCATTTGTTGTATAATAAAACATGAAATTATAAAATTTAATAGTGAAAGTGATTTTTATTTATAGTGTATTAAAATTCATGATTGATTAGATCAATAAGGTCTTGTTTATTCTATGTATAGTCTAAATAATAAAATTGTATCATTTTCTACCAAACAATATAGCATGTTTTTATATATTAAAATTCCCTTTGATGCCATCAAAAATGTCAATGGCCTAGTCTTTCAATCCCTAGGTGATATGGTCATGCATTAAGAATCATAAAAATTATTCTTTCTTTGATATGGTTGAAAATAAAAAAAATTATATAAATAAATAACAATCTAATTGGTTTTATAATAAATTTTATTATACATATTTAAATTAAAACCCCCTTTAGATAAAAAAACATAATTTTGAATCAAATTTTTCTACATTACATAGAAAATCCACCAAATACTTTTTACCACACAAACATTGGAATTTTATTGAAAGTGGTGGGGATGGGGATAATATGGGGAACCAGTCATGGGGTCTATAGTAGTAGTGACAAAGAGCATCCTCGATAGCAAGATTCATACATCCAGGGGGAAGGGAGCCTATACCAGAGAAGGAAACAAGGGGGAATCCCCAAGATCCTTAGAAGTAAGAAAGTCATCCACCATATTACCTTTATTTCAAGTGTGGATAAACCCAACCCACTATTTAAGAATGGTTTAAATTTTGGAATAAAATAAATAATCTTCCAAGGAGTGCAAGTGAGACCTTTTATAGAGTTTCATATGATATTTGAGTCGGTCTCCATGTCGTTCAATGATATATAAAGAGTTAGGAAACACTCAAGTCCACTAATGAGCGCATTGGACTCTGTACACAAAGAGATGTTGTTCCCATAAAACATGCTGAAAGAAAGGACTACTAGCCCATAGAAATATAGAACAACAACACCCCCTGCATGAAACCATTTTTGTATGATCCATCAATATTAAGCTTAAATCAGTAACTATGAGGGGTCCTACCGATCTAGTGTCCTTTTGGTAAAGGGACGGACAAGGGGGTTGGTTACCTACTCGCCAAGATATATCTAAGGGAGGGTGCATCCGAACATCTTTTAAATAAGTGGAGAAATCTACAATAGGGAATCTAACACTCACAACAACAGATCTATCTGAAATGGGGACTCCCGTATGTCTGGACTTGTTCCTTGCTTCCCAAATACTCTAATATTTAGCAGCAAAGAGGAGGGACCTAGAATTCTTCTCATGGTTATTATTACTCTTCCCATAGAACCAATGATCAAGGAAGTCATTGATATAGGTCACAATAGAAAAAAAAAATTATGAAATCACAAAGGGAGTCCCGCATCCAAATTGCCTATTTTATTTGAAAAAAAGAAGTTCATGACATATTATTATTTATGACTCTGGAAGCATGATCACTTTGAAGTGAGATGATCACCCTTTCCATTGACGACCACATATGAAGGTAAGGAATTATTGCATATTCCCAAAATGAAGAAGTTTAATTTAAAAGTGATATTTTTGCACCATATAAGGCTACTCTAGTCATCCTAATTATGAGAAATTTATAGAGTATGTCTATAATACTTGGTACAGAATTTACCAATCATTAAGATGGAGAAGACACAAGTGGCAGGAATATCCTCCATTTAAATTATAACCTAGAACTATAATTGAGACTCATATTTGTGAATTCCATAAATTCCTAATGGATATTAAAAATGCTGATATTAAAATAAATAATAAGGAAAAAAGAATTAAACATCCTTAAATAGTTTATAAAATAAATTTGGAGATACTATTAAGTATTGGAAGGAAACATTATTCCTAGAATAAGTCATGTTTCCCTACTGTTTAGGGTGCTATAGTCTAATAATGGGGTAAATATAGGAGATAATAGATTAATGTGAGGGTTAATATTAAGTTGAGAGGTAAAAGGAATGATGACGATAAACACAGGAGGGTCCTATCTAATTCTACGAATTGAGTTATAAAATATTAACATTTTAAGAATCTTAACTACAGTAATAAGAATTTCATAAATAGGAAATACTATAATAACAATAAGTATAGGGTCGATCAATCATTTTTTATAGAGACCTGGTAAGATAGTGTTAACATCCCTAATTTAATTAGAAAAACCATATTTAATGATCAGGTATTGGACTATGTTTAATAATTTCACATATATCTTTTTAGGGCGCACTTTTTTTAGTTGATGAATGTAAGTATTGTGATGATATTTTAGGAAATAAAAATATTTTTAGAGTCATGGGTAGAAGTTTACTTTTACTAAATTGTTAGAAAGTATATTTAAAACTCTAAATGACTTAATTATCTAATCCAAATTAAAATCATTATGTAACATATAGAATCCCCAAACCCTTTTATACAAAAGGTGATATAGCATTCCAGTTCTAAGGGACTAAATAAACTTCAAAATAATGTTTTTTGAAGGTAGGATTAATAATATTTTATTATATAAATATTGTATCTTTCAAAAGTTCTATAGAATAGGATTTAGTAATTAAAAGTTTAAAAATAGTTTTCTTATTAATTTATCTATATAGATTGTTATAGACCCCCTATAATTATATCTAATTGTAACTCCCCAACCCAAACCATCATGTCTAAGCTGAAGATCCAAAAGACCTCATGTTTGCCTCCCCATACGCATGAGTTTTTAACTAGTAATGAGGGACCAGATTCTACTAGTTTGAAGGCTACAACATAAGTATTATATCCTTTCACCAATAACATAAAAAAATAAAAAATCATAGTAACATGGGGTATAATATAATATCAAATGGAAAACAATTCATAAAACAATTAAACAAGACCCCAATGTGGAAATCCAAATCAGAGAAAATGTACATGAAAAGAAAGTGTTGGTCGGAGTGGTTTACTCAAGAGGGGGGTGAATTGAGTACCAATTAAAATTTCTGTATTTAAAAACATTGTCTTAAAGACCCCCAAATAAATTAATAAATTAAACTGTAGTGAATTTATATTAAAGTAGAGGTTCTATCAGATTCTCAAGGGATTGATTAATTCCCAGTTAATCAACACAGGAGTGTGTGATTATCTTTTGAAACTAACTTACTAATCTACACTTAACATAAACACTTGCTAATTTAATTATCAAAGTAACTTTAAAACCAGTATTAGTTTTAAAGTGATTAGCAGCGGAATAAAACTTTGAAAGAGATGGCACAACAAATGTAACCAAGAGGTTCAGTCTCAAGCCGAGACTTAGTCCTCTCAAAAGTTTATATAAAAATGATCCACACCCTGGATCGGGGTTCAACAGTTTACAACTGTCCAGGTCCAAGACCTCTACCACTGTTCTTCGTGGGAAACAGTACAACAGCAACCAGCTGTCCAGGTCACACACGACCTCTACCACTGTTATTCGTGGGAAAGAAAGAATGAAAGAGTTTGGTAAGGATTTACAAATCCTTCAGTTAAGTACAGGAGACAGTGTATGTGTTAGATACAGCAGATAACACACACTGCTCGAAATGAATGATAATAAATCACAGAACAAGAGATGTAGAGTTTAGAAGTGGTTCTGGTGATTTCAGTGTAGTTCTGGACTCCTTTGGATTCGATCAGAAGTGAGTCTGAGTCCTCTTCTTGTTTCTGTTTGAGAAACAGAGTGTCGTATGCTTCAGGTTCACAGGCAGTGAGAATGTAGTCGTTGAAGTTCTTCAGTGTTCTTCTTGTATGCACAGAACACTTCTCAAGTATGCTTGATTGTCTATGAGCTTCTCTGTGTTCTTCTTGTATGAACATGGATAAAAGAGGATTAACATAAATCACAGATTATTTAAACATTATTATTAACTGGATCACTGATTTGAAAGAATTAAAGTGTAGATCAACAGTAATTGAGAATATCATAAAATATGAACACATAATTGGGATTATCAAAACATATAAATACATGATTGGGATTATCAAAACAGGTGAGGTCAACAATCTCCCCCTTTTTGATAATCACAATTTATGATATGGGCATTAATCATAGTGAAAATATAATAGTAAAGAGTATAATATTGAATTTAATTTTCTCATTGAAAATAGCATCAGAGATAATAGAAAGAGTATGATATAGACATACGTTATCAGAGGTAACAATCATAAGGTACTATATAGACATAAGGTATCAGAGGAAAAAGTGAAAGAAGAAATAAAAAGAAAAAAAAGATAATGTGTCTCCCCTTATTCCTTATTTTTCTCTATTGAAAATATTTCTCATTCTCTCATTTTGTTCTCCCCCGCTTATTGTCCTCCCCCTTATTATTATTATTGTTTCTCCCCCTTTGTGATAATCAAAAAGTGGGAAAGCATATATAGGGGATAAATAAAACATGAGAAGTAAAAAAGGAGTTCTTCTGTATTAGAGTAGTCAAAAAGTACAAAAACAGAATACAAAGGAATTCCTATCAAAAATCCTGGCCACTGGATCAATCCTCATCTTCCACATGAGATTTTCCTTTGGGATCAGAAGAAGGTTCGGGTGGTGAGGAGTCAGGTGAAGGTTTTGGAATGCCAGAAAAGATCAAAGGAGGCTGAGCCACTGACACAGAGTCAGGCCTGTAGGTTGAAGATCTTTGGGTGATCATTGGTGTGAGGCTTCGAATAGCTTGAGCAGGAGTCAGCTGGACTGTGGAAGCAGCTGAGGCAGAAGTAGGCAAAGCAGGAGGTATGATGACTGGTCGAGCATCAACATGCAATAAGGGCAGCAACAGATTTCTAAAATCCATAATAATTCCTCCTCCCCTTTCCATAGCAGAGATAAAATCATCTTTGTTCTCCATGAATTTTTCTAAGGCAGGAGTCAGTTCTCTTAGCTTGCTCACTTGTTCTCTAAAAGCTTGAGTTACTGGAGGTAGCTTCATGTTTTCCAACAGCAGCTTGAAGTGGTGATCGAGTTGATGCTTGGTGAAAATTTTGGTGAAGTAGTAGTCCACTTTGCTCTTTATGGCTTCCTGAGAGGCAGAGGCTTCTCTCATATAATCTTGAACAATCTTCATAATTTCTCTAGCAGAATCTCTTGTAGAAAGCACCACTCGGCTCAACTCTGATGAGTCCACAGAGCCACTGGCTGAAATAGAGCTAATCTCCTCCTTCAACATTGCTCGAACTTGATTCAGGTCAACTGATAGTTTGGATGTGAGAGGGCCAAGAGAGAAGGAAACAGTTTCTTTGAAACTCTTAGACAAACCACTGATTAGGCTTTGAACTTGAGAGTCTTGTAATTGAACGTGATCCTTCACTGAGGTTTTGAAACTTTCAAACACTGAGACAAACTGGCTTACTACACTCTTCACATAAGCTAGGTCCTTGTCAGCTTGAGACTTGGAGCTCATATAAGAATCCAAAGCAGCAACTGATGTCTTGAGAGCTTCAAGATCTGCTTCGATTCTAGAAGATTGAGTCTGGAACTCTTTCACTTCTTCCATAAGCTCAGACACAAAAGAAGATAAATTACAAGCCAGAGATAGCTCGAAGGATCTCTCTAACATTTTCATTTCTTCATAAAAGCTTTGCTTCATCTCAGCAACTGATACACTGAATGATTCTTTCAGCTCATTCTTCATGGATTCAAGATCAGATTTAGAGACAAAATCATTTGAGACAACTGCAGCTGATCCTCTTGCTGAGGCCAAACTAACTACAGAATCAGTCATTATTGAATTAATTGAGGATGCAAGGGAGGTTTCCATTAACTTCACTTCTTTAACAAAACTGGTTTTGAGGTCCTCTTTCAGCTTATTCAGATCATGAAATCTGACCACATCATCTGGCAACAACTCAGAAGCAAGATCATAATTGGTCTTCGGTCTATTCACAGACATCTCATTATCTGAATCCGGATAATCCAATCCACAAACTATAAACCCTGGGTCTTCTACCCAGTCTCCAAGCTCAACAGCTACTGTAACATTTCCAAGAACAGATTGATGCTCCCCCTCAATGGGTGCATTCACATGTATCACAACAGCATTTTCTGCTGGCTTTTCTTCATCAGAATCTTCCACAACAACTTCCATCTCAGCAGCAGTAAGGAGGTTTTCTGAAACAGGTACAGCTTCTTCTGTATCTCTTTCTACTTCAGCAGTAGGCATAGCTGAGCTTCCAATCAAAGGACTCATACTTAAATCACCAGAAACAGACGATTCAGATACATTCTCCTTTTCCTTTTCTTCTTGGTGAGGCACAGACTGGTCTTCCTCATGAGTAGACAAAATTTCCTCTACCTTTCCTTTCCTTGAGTATACAAGCTCAGTAACAGGACTTGGGGACAAGTCTGGATCTCCTCCAATATCCATAGGAGTTTCTTCCTCTTCTTCTTCTTCTTCTTCTCCTGACTCATCACTATACTCAGGATCCTCTTCATCAGATCCCAAACCTGGATCTCTTTGATCCTTTGGCCTTGAAGGATAGTCCACAGGATTAAACCTATCATATATCTTCTGATCATCACTGACCCATTCTCCCTTCCATGGGTTCTAGTTAATTTTCATGTACTTACAAACAGTCAAGGTGATGCAGAAATTATTCTTGACTACAACTGTCTCATCCTGAGACTCAGCTATTCCTTTCACTTTTATCATTACTGAAATCAGCTTGGCAAAGAATAAAGCATTAGTCTTTGACTTTGGTCTAATCATGTCTTCCATTTGAAGCATTAACAGTCTGCACAGATTGATTTTCACACCATGTCTTAGCAAATGTAGAAGATAGATATCTTGATATCTCAGATTTGCAAAATCTCCTCTCCTCGGTATCAACACATGCTGAACAAACTTGAAAAGTAGTCGATTCTCTCCATCCATTTCAGCAGCAACCACTTGCCTTTGATTCCCATTACCAGTCAGCTCTTTTAAGGCGGTTTCATAATCAAAGATGTCACTGCTAGGTGGCATTGCTCTTGATACATACCCAGAGACACCTTCATGTGGTACTTTCAAGCACTTAGCCCACTCTACTGAAGAAAAAGACATCTCTTTTCCATTTAAACAAGAGCTTACCCGATTCTCATTTTCAGACTTCTCGAAGGTCACAAACTCATAGAACTGTTTTACCAACTTCGGGTAGTATGGGCCATTGTTATTCGAGAAACAATCCACCCATTTCTGGTCCTCCAGAATCTCGAGTACTAACGATTTGCTAGGCAGTAGCCATTCCACGCACAGTTCCTTCTCGATTACTATGTCTCTATTCTGCAAGTGAGGATTCACTGGTCGCCTTCCCGATCTAGTTTTGACTTCACTAACACTGGCTTTATGCTGTGTCTTCTGCTTCTTAGCGTTTGGTTCCAGACTTTCATCTCTGACGATAGGAAGCTTAGTTTTTGCCATCGCGGGTTTAGGGTTCTTGGTCGATTTGAGAGCAAAGGTTCGAAGGTGAGAGATTTTGAGCTCGGTGAGGTAGGAAGTGGCTTAGTCTTAGTTTTATCATTTAGGAATTCAAAATAAATGACTAAAATAGAGTAAGATAAAATAAAATAAAACGATTCATATTCTTGGCGGCAGACAGAAGTTTTTAAAATCAATTGCATCGGTGTGAGTTAATCATCGGTGAGAGAAAAAAAAACAAATCGGTGAGAATTGTACATCGGTGAGAATTTTCACATCGGTGAGAATTTTCACATCGGTGAGAATTTTCACATCGGTGAGAATTTCACATCGGTGAGGTTTTTCACATCGGTGAGGTTTTTCACATCGGTGAGAATTTTCACATCGGTGAGGATTTTCACATCAGTGAGGATTTTCACATCGGTGAGGATTTTCACATCAGTGAGGATTTTCACACCGGTTGTGATTAAACATTCCCAATTCGTGTCTTATGTAACTTAACCTATCAGAACTTAAAGGTTTAGTGAAAATATCAGCCAATTGATGTTCAGTGCCAATAAATTCAAGAGAAATATCACCTTTTTGATAGTGATCTCTTAGGAAATGGTGTCTTACATCTATGTGTTTGGTTCTAGAGTGAGATACAGGATTCTTAGAGATTTTTATTGCACTGGTGTTATCACAGTTGATTGAAACATGTTTAAAAACATATCCATAGTCCAAAAGAGTGTGTTTTATCCACAGAATTTGTGCACAGCAACTACCAGCAGCTATATATTCTGCTTCGGCAGTAGATAATGCAACTGAGTTCTGTTTCTTACTACACCAAGAAACTAAAGATTTTCCAAGCAAATGACATGTTCCTGATGTGCTTTTTCTATCTAACTTACAACCAGCAAATTCAGCATCTGAATAACTCATTAACTCAAAGGATTGTCCTTTTGGGTAAAACAAACCTAAGTTAACCGTGTGTTTGAGATATTTAAAATTCTTTTAACAGCAAGCAGATGAGATTCTTTTGGATTAGCTTGAAATCTAGCACACATACACACACTAAACATAATATCAGGTCGACTAGCAGTAAGATAAAGTAAACTACCAATCATACCTCTGTAATTTGTTTGATCAACTGGTTTCCCAGTTTCATCTGCATCCAATTTACAGGTAGTACTCATAGGAGTTTCACTCTCCTTGATACTATCCAGACCAAAACGTTTTAAAAAGATCCTTTTTATATTTACTTTGATTCAAAATAATACCATTTTCATTTTGAAATACTTGAAATCCAAGAAAGTACTTAAGTTCTCCCATTAAGCTCATTTCAAATTCATTTTGCATGCTTTTTGAAAAATCAGTACATAAAGAGTGTTTAGAAGATCCAAAAATAATATCATCAACATATATTTGTACAACTAAAACATCTTTAGAAATTCTTTTAATGAAAAGAGTTGTATCATCAATCCCTTTAGTAAAACCATTTGAGATAAGGAAATTGCTAAGTCTATCATACCAAGCTCTTGGAGCTTGTTTTAAACCATACAAAGCTTTAGAAAGCTTAAAAACTTGATTTGGAAAATGGGGGTTAGTAAATCCATGTGGTTGTTCTGCAAAAACATCTTCAATTATAAAACCATTTAGAAATTAACTTTTCACATCCATTTGATATAATTTGAAATCCAGATGTGCAGCATATGCAAGTAAGATCCTAATGGCTTCTAGTCTAGCTACAGGTGCAAAAGTTTCCTCATAGTCTATACCTTCTTCTTGACTATATCCTTGTGCAACTAGTCTAGCTTTGTTTCTAACTATATTTCCAGATTCATCTACTTTATTTCTAAAAACCCATTTTGTGCCTATTGTCAAAGTGTCCTTAGGTCGGTCAACTAATTCCCAGACTTTGTTTCTTTCAAATTGATTTAATTCTTCTTGCATGGCTATTACCCAGAATTCATCATTGATAGCATCATTGATATTTTTGGGTTCTAGCTGTGAAAGAAAGGCTTGATGTTCAACCTGTTTTCTTAGAGAAGCTCTAGTTTGTGTTCCTCTATCAAGATTACCAACAACAGCTTCTAAAGGATGATTCTTTAGAATCCTCGTTGATCTGGTGAAGGTTGGACTAGAAATTTCAGGTTCATCTATAGGTTCGGGTTCAATAGAAGCAGATTCTGGAAAAATTCCAGAACTGGATGTTTTGATAACAGGTTCTTTAGATTTATCATTAATGTCCAGAATAGACAGATCTTCTTCAAGATTCTCAAGAGAAGTTTTAGGCTCATGTGGATCAGTTTCATCGAATTTGATGTGAACAGATTCTTCCACACATTTGGTTTTCTTATTGAATACTCTATAGGCTTTACTTGTAATAGAGTAACCCAGAAAAATTCCTTCATCACTTTTGGAAGCAAACTTATCCAGATTATCTTTAGTATTCAGAATAAATACTTTGTAACCAAAAACTTTAAAGTAATTAACCTTAGGCTTTCTATTGTTCCACAATTCATAAGGGGTTTTCTTAAGAACAGGTCTGATCAAGACTCTATTGATGACATAGCAAGCTGTATTAACAGCTTCAGCCCAAAAATAAATAGGCAGGTCATATTCATTGAGCATGGTTCTAGCAATTTCTTGCAGGGTTCGGTTTCTTCTTTCTACTACACCATTCTGTTGGGGTGTCCTAGGGGCAGAAAAGTTATGAGTATAGCCATTGTGTGAGCAATAAGATTCAAAATCTTGATTTTCAAACTCACGACCATGATCACTTCTCAAGGTTTTAATCTTAAGTCCACTAAGATTCTCTACAGACTTGGAGTATTTAACAAAGTAAGAACAAGCTTCACTTTTGTAAGCTAGAAAATATACCCAAGTATATCTAGAAAAGTCATCTACGAGAACATAAACATAGTGCTTCCCATTTAAACTAGAAACTCTTGATGGTCCAAACAAATCCATGTGAACCAATTCAAGTGGTTGAGAAGTCGAAACTTCTTTCTTTGATTTAAAAGAAACTTTGTGTTGTTTTCCCTTTTGACAGGGGTTACACACTCTATCATTTGGGAATTATAATTTAGGTAGGTCTCTAACAAGGTTTTTTCTAGAGAGTTTTCTAAGTGAGTGAATGTTGCAATGTCCTAATCTTCTGTGCCATAGCCAAGATTCTTTATGAAAAGCATTCAAACAAGTAATATTCTGCTTAGCTAAAGAATTCAGATTAATAGCATAAACATTTTCATTTCTTAAGGCAGAAAATACCAAAACATTCTTAGAATTAAAAACTTTGCAGGAATCATTTTCAAATTTGACATGAAAACCATCATCACATAATTGAGAAATACTTAATAAATTGTATTTAAGGCCATCAACAAATAAAACTTTAGAAATCAATACTGAGTCAGTGTTACCAATCTGGCCTAGGCCGATGATTTTTCCTTTAGAGTTATCACCAAAGGTGACATGACCTCCATCAACCTTTATTAAGCTCTTGAAGCAAGAATAATCTCCAGTCATGTGTCTTGAGCACCCACTGTCTAAGTACCATATCTTCTTGTGACAGATCTTCAAGCAAGTCTCCTATAAAACAGATTTAAACAGGAAATAACTTTGGTACCCATATTTTCTTGGGTCCAGACAGGTTAGCCAATAACACTTTAGGTACCCATATTTGTCTAGTGGGTCTCATAAAATTTGTAGAATTGGCATGCTTTGAAAGATAAACTTTATTAGATCCATAGCTATGTATATAACTGGTTGAGGCATATGAAGTTCCAGAATTACCTTCATTCTGTCCAGATTTAGAAATGAATCTAGTTTTGGCAATTTTCCTTTGTCCAGGTTGGTATCCTGTACCAGTAGTATATCTAGGTGCTATTTGCTTTCCTAGCATCTGTGTTAAAGCATCCTTTCCATTTGTGAATTTTTCTAAGTCCTTTCTAAGTTGCTCATTTGACAGTTTCAGTTCTGTATTTTCCTTTAACAGTTGAGCATTTTTCTCTTTTTCAATAGTGAGTTCGGTTTTAACTGTAGTGGTGAGAGCATGCTATTTCTTTAAACCTTTTTATTTGTCTTTAAGCTCATTACAGGTTTCTTCCAGCATATCACAGTACTCAAATAGTTCAGATTTTGACATGGTTTCTGAATCAGAATCATCTCTAGAATAATATGAATTTAAAACAGGAGTTTCTGATGTTACCTCAGAAGTGTTTGTCATGAAACACATGTTGGCTCGATTCCTTTCAGAGTCCAAAGATTCTGGTTCACTAGTGCTGTCTTCTGAAGCACTCCAGGTGGCCTTCATGGCTTTCTTAAACTTATTGTCCTTATATTCATATTTCTTTTTATACTTCAGCTTTGGACAGTCGGCTTTAATGTGTCCTTTTCTCTTGCACTCATAGCAGACAACATCATCTGATTTGTCATTCTTCTTCCAATCCTTTTTCCATTTACCTTGGTGGTCATACTTACCCTTATGATTTGTTTTTCTGAAGAACTTCTTTTTCCTATAAAATTTCTTAAATCTTCTAGCAATGTGAGCCATCTCAGCATCACTGTCAGAATCACTTTCACTGTCTTCACAGCTTGAACTTTCAACTACAGCTTGAAGCTTTTCTTTGTCCTTATTCTTTGAAGTTTAGGATTTGAAAGCGATAGACTTTCTTGGAGGTTCATTTTCTTCTTCTTTATTCACTTTAAGCTCTTCTTCATACATCATCAGCTTTCCAATTAGTTCCTTGACAGGTAGAGCAGCAATGTCACATGATTCTCTGATTGAGACAGATGTTCCTCTCCATCTATCAGGTAGACATCTCAAAATTCTCATAATTTGCTCCTTTGCTGGAACATCCTTTCCCAGAGAAGTCATTGTGTTGACAATTTCATTGAACCTGAGATACATGTCAGAGATAGGTTCATCAGGCTTCATTCTAAAATTATCATACTTGATAGTATAAGTGTTCAATCTCATTTCTTTAACATTCGTTGTTCCTTCATGAGAAACAGCTAAGGTATCCCAAATTTCAAAAGCAGTTTTACATGCAGAAATTCTATTAAACTCTTCATCTCCTAAAGAACAGTACAGAGCATTCATATCTTTACAATTATTATTGTAAGCAGTCTTTGTAGGTTCATCCCAAGTAGATCTAGCAGTAGTGGGAATTTTGTATTCTGATTCAATAGCAGTCCAGATATCAAAACCTATGCTTTCTAGATGAATTTTCATTTTCAGTTTCCACTGAGCATAATTAGTTCCATTGAAGAAAGGTGGCCGGTTAGTAGCAGCACCCTCAAGTCTATTGTCCATGATGAGAAAATTTTAAAGAGATAAAAATTTAGATATAACAGAAATTTTAAGAACTTTAAAATACAACTAAAATCACAGTTCAAAAGCAGAGTACTTTTAGAAAGTATTTTCAAACCTCTGATACCAAGTGTTGGTCGGAGTGGTTTACTCAAGAGGGGGGTGAATTGAATACCAATTAAAATTTCTGTATTTAAAAACACTGTCTTAAAGACCCCCAAATAAATTAATAAATTAAACTGTAGTGAATTTATATTAAAGTAGAGGTTCTGTCAGATTCTCAAGGGATTGATTAATTCCCAGTTAATCAACACAGGAGTGTGTGATTATCTTTTGAAACTAACTTACTAATCTACACTTAACATAAACACTTGCTAATTTAATTATCAAAGTAACTTTAAAACCAGTATTAGTTTTAAAGTGATTAGCAGCGGAATAAAACTTTGAAAGAGATGGCATAACAAATGTACCCAAGATTTTCAGTCTCAAGCCGAGACTTAGTCCTCTCAAAATTTTATATAAAAATGATCCACACCCTGGATCGGGGTTCAACAGTTTACAACTGTCCAGGTCCAAGACCTCTACCACTATTCTTCGTGGGAAACAGTACAACAGCAACCAGCTGTCCAGGTCACACACGACCTCTACCACTGTTATTCGTGGGAAAGAAAGAATGAAAGAGTTTGGTAAGGATTTACAAATCCTTCAGTTAAGTACAGGAGACAGTGTATGTGTTAGATACAGCAGATAACACACACTGCTCGAAATGAATGATAATAAATCACAGAACAAGAGATGTAGAGTTTAGAAGTGGTTCTGGTGATTTCAGTGTAGCTCTGGACTCCTTTGGATTCGATCAGAAGTGAGTCTGAGTCCTCTTCTTGTTTCTGTTTGAGAAACAGAGTGTCGTATGCTTCAGGTTCACAGGCAGTGAGAATGTAGTCGTTGAAGTTCTTCAGTGTTCTTCTTGTATGCACAGAACACTTCCCGAGTATGCTTGATTGTCTATGAGCTTCTCTATGTTCTTCTTGTATGAACATGGATAAAAGAGGATTAACATAAATCATAGATTATTTAAACATTATTATTAACTGGATCACTGATTTGAAAGAATTAAAGTGTAGATCAACAGTAATTGAGAATATCATAAAATATGAACACATAATTGGGATTATCAAAACATATAAATACATGATTGGGATTATCAAAACAGGTGAGGTCAACAGAAAGTAATCAAATGGGGGTATCCTCTAGAGACTATCCTTGTATAGCTACAGGATCCATTCTCCTTTTCTAAGCTATCTATCAAAGGCCCATTTCCCTTACCTAGATCCCTATACATGAATTTTTCACATGCATCAATATGCCTATGTGGGATGTGAGTAGTAAAACAAAGTAAGAGACCACCAATGTGTCATTTACATGAGTGTGTATGTATAAGAGTTTATATTATGATAATTAATAAGAGAGATAGAAATAACCATAGAAAGCATGCATGAACTATCCAATCGGTTGAGTCAATAAGGTTTCCTTATGAGTTTTCCATTACTTTATGTTTTTAAAATCACAAACACTCTATCTCAAGGCAAATTTTATTTCCCTAAATATTTTTCTTAATAAGAAAATTTTTCCTTCCCTAAGGAAATTGTCCCCTATCTTTGTTTTAATTTTTCATGATTTAGTTTCACTAAATCTAACACTTTTTATTTATAAGTGTAAATTTCAGTTTCATTTCTAAAACCTCGGAATCCTATAAATACTTAGATATAAAGTATTCTGTTTTCATGTTCTAAATTCAGATTCCAAATTCACTGAAATTCAGATTCTGAATTCTCTGAAATTCAGATTCTCAATTCTCTGAAATTTAGATTCCAAATTCTCTGAAATTCAAATTCCAAATTCTTTGAAATTCAGATTCCGAATTCTCTGAAATTCAGATTCTGAATTCTCTAAAATTTAGATTCTGAATTCTCTGAAATTCAGATTTCGAATTCTCTAAAATTCAGATTCCAAATTCTCTGAAATTTAGATTCTGAATTCTCGGAAATTCAGAGTCCAAATTCCTTAGAATTCAGACTCCAAATTCCTTGGAATTCAGATTCCGTATTCCTTAGAACTTAGGTTCTGAATTCCATGGAATTCAGACTCTGAATTTCTTAGAATTCAGGTTCTGAATTCCTTAGAATTCAAGTTCTAAATTCCTTAGAATTCATACTCTGAATTCCTATATAATTCTAATTCTGAATTCCCTAAAAAATAGAATCTGAATATCCTTGTAATATAGAATCCAAATTTTTTTCCTTAGACTCTGAAAAATATATTTGGTCAAGCAACCATATTTACTTACCCTTGTTATAGTTATGAAACAATGTCATGCATTCTGTTTATAACTAACTGTTGTTTGAGTGAAACGTGTACAGGTCACTCCGAAATTTAAGGAAAAATATGAAAGTTGGAGGAGGGAGTCGATCGTTAAATAAATGCCTATAAATAGGATCTCATTTGAATGAGCTCAACACTATTATACATATCTAGAGATTACATGTTGTTGAAGTGATTTCTAGATAGAAAGACTCTTGTGCTTTTTGCGTACTGAACATCTTGTTAAGATTTCTTCGTGCGACTCTGACTGTTGTTGTGTACAATCGAGGGCTTCTGGGGATAGGAAGACAGAGGTTCCAACTACCTTAAAGTTCTAGGACTTCCTTGTTAAGGAAGACAGAGGTGTCAACTGCCTTGAAGTTTGAGGGCTTTCGGGGATAGCAAGACAGACTCCGATATTCCTATCTAGGGCTTACCCTAGTGTGGGTAAGATAGACTTTCTTGAAAGTCTAAATCAAGGTACCTTTATCCAAGGTTGTTGGATACCCTACTCTTTGGGTTAAAAGATTCTATACTTGTTACTTGTGTTTTTTCAAGTTTGTTTTCTATTGCATTTAAATTAATAAGGAAAGTATAACTATTTTATACTTTCTTGCACTTGTACTCTGATTAGTAAGATTTTATACACTTTAAGTTTGAATATTTTCCCTTATAAACTTTTCTTAAGTTTCATTTCTGGAACCATATTTCTGGAATCTAGCAATTTTGTAGAACCAAGAGGTTTTGTGAATTTACCTTGTTTAACTTTGTTAAACAATAGAAAGTTTTATATCAACTTTAAAAGTTCCAAAGGATTTTTTAAAGGATAAAATTCACCCCCCCCCCCTGTATATTGAGCATCTACATCATTATTTTGATCCTATAATTGGTATCAGAGGAGGTCTATGAAATACTTATATTTACATATAACTTTTCTTGCTCAGTTTTTATTGTTCTATATTATCCCTGCTTAGGATTTTTTATCCCTGTTTAAAAACTCTTATTACTCACAAGTTTTTGTGGGAATATATTTTATTTAAGATGGAAGGAATGAATATTGGTTCTATTGACAATATTAATCCTTCTAGAACACCTATATTTAATGGTAATGATTACAAATATTGGAGAGATCATATGAAGACTTTTTTTATTAACACCGGAGTGGACAACTTTGTTATGCTTACTAGAGATTACAAAATTCATGATAAGGAATTTAGAACTTTTACTAATCAAGAAAAGTTATAATATCAACTAAACTACAAGGTACGCAATACTTTGTTGTTTTCCATGACTAGGAATATATATAGCCAAGTTTCTTATTGCGAAGATTCAAATTGTATTTAGAAGAAATTGTAGGTTACTCATTTTGGTACATCCAAGGTTATAGAAACTAGAAGAGCTATGCTTAGAGTAGAATATCATGGATTTCTATTTCCTTATGGAGAACCAGTGTGTAAGGTACAACAGAGGATTATGACTATTGTTAATAGTTTACAATCTATGTGTGAGAAAGGTTTGGATGATGAAGCACTTGTGGAAGAGATTATAGACATCACTCTTAATGAGTGGGAATCTAAGAGAACAATTATTGATGAGAATAGGATAGTATCTCAGATTACTCTTGATGAGCTTTTTGGAACTCTTCTTCAGCATGAGACAAGAATGAAAAGAGATGTTGATCTAAATAATAAGAAGAATGGAAATGGAAGTGTAGAATTTACAATTACGAAAGTCAAGACTCCTGAAAGGGTTACTAGATCTAAGTCGAAGAAACTCACTATTTTATACGAATCAAGTGAAAGTGAAAATTGTGAGAATTAACTAGCTAATATTTCTCTAAGGATGAACAAGATAGTTGGGAAGAAATACTTTCAGTATATATATAATAAGAAATAGATAAAGGATAATAAAGACTCAAAAGTCACTTGTTATGAATGCAAAAGAGCAGGGCGTATAAGGCCAGACTATACTATGCTTAAGAGAAATGATAGAAAGGAAAAGAATTTTGAGAGTAATAGAAAGAAGAACTGCAAAGCTAAAGCTAAGAAAGTTTTGAAATCTAGTGACACCTGGAGTGCCGGTGGTGGAGACTCTTCTGATGAATCCTTACAGTATGAATCTTCTGGTTAGAAGAATATTGGTTTACTTTCCAAGTTACGTATTGAAAATCATTGTTTAATGGCCAAGGTACACAATGTTGAATCCATAACCAATGTATCCTGGAATGCTAATTATAGTGATAGTAAATATTTTGAATCTTCAGATGAAGAATATTCTTCTGATGAAGATAATACTTTACCTACTTATGAAGAAGTTTCTAGGTTTGATAAGCTTCTTGAGAATAAAAATTATAAAGTCAAGAAAAGTATTTAAAAGGAAAATTATAGAATTTCTATTCTTATTAAAGAAGTATCAGATCTTTCTAAAGATCTTGATAAGAAAATTTATGATTTTGAAAGTGTTTCAAAAACCATTGGGGAAGTTAATTCTGAGAAGGATAAACTTTCTAAGGATCTAGAAAAAGTAATTTCTAAGAAAAATGTTTTAGAGACTAACTCTAGTGCTAAAACTAATGTTTTTGAGGATAAAAACTTATTTATTTGAATGAATTCAGAAATATTTTCCTCGAGGAAGTGTTTGTCAAACTTTACCTTGGGAAAGGAAAATTTTGACAAGATGTATTCCCAAATTTTACCTCTAAGGAATAACTCTGGATTTGGTTATACTCATTCAACACCATTTTTTAGTAATAATTATTTTGTTCCTCAAAGTGCTCCATTCTGCACTAAGTGTTATTGTGGTGGGCATTGGGAAAAAATTGTTCCTTAAACAAAACTCAGTCTTTAGGTTTTCATAAAGCATATTTTTCAAAGAAAATATAGATTCCTAAGATATTTCTTTCTAAATTTTCTGGATCCAAGAAATTTTGGGTTCCGAAAGACTAATACTCTTATTTTCAAGAAAGTAAAGATAGTACCAACAACAATATATGGTACACGAATGGTGGATGTTCCTGGAACATGACTGGTAACAAAAAATTCTTTCAAAATATTAACAAGACGAAAGGAGGAAAAATAACTTTCAGAGATAATGCTTAGGGAGAAATTATTGGTATAAGTAACATTGTTCTTCTTAGAAAACATTGATTTAAAATTTTTTATTTAAAAAAGGGGATATCATTCTTCAATTTATTAGAATGAAAGATCAACTTGATGATATTTTCACAAAATATTTACCCTTTGATAGATTTGAATATATTAAATAAAAGTTAAGAATGATAACTGTAAGATAATATTCCATATTAACTTCTTATTGAAACCTATCTCCTTACAGTAAGAAACCTTTTTTCACAGGGGGGTACATTTGCTTATAAATTAAAAAAATTGTGTAGTCAAATTTTTCTTAGTCAAATTTTGTGTAGTCAAAATTTTTCATAGTCAAATTTTTCATGGTATAAAATTTTCGTAATCAAAAGTTATTCAAGAAGTATTTTTTCTTATTACGAATAATTTTCCTAGTAGTCCAGAAGGTATGATTTCTTATCTAAGTTTTTGTAATCGTCTTTTACTAGTTGGAATTTCCTTTTGTTTTAAATTTTTGGGATTCATTTTTTCCTTAAATATGTATGCCTATCTTAAAAACCCTCAAAAGATCAGAATCTATCAAAATCCCTCTTCAATTATCATCTCAACCGTCAGATTTGATAATAAGATTTTTTAACCATTTGATCAATCATGGAATTTGATCCGTCACCTAAATCACCTATATAAATCCCCCCTGATGGTTGTCCCACATCGGTTTTTCAATCTTTTGAGTGTTGAAGCTCTGTCTCTGTATTTTAAGGCCATTCTAAATCTTCAAAAGTTTCCTCAGTTTTGGATGTCTACTAAAGCTTCTTCTCAGGAAGAAATTGTTGGAAGTTGAAGTTGTTCAATCTCTTCTCAAGGCTACTGAAAGAGCCTCTGAAAAAATTCTAGTACCAAAATATTTTTCAATAGAACCATTACTAGAGACTCCAGGACAGAAAGTTATGATTCTGGAATCACATAATAAAGAATAAATAGTTGTAGAAGAAGAAGTGTAAGAGGAAATAGAAGAATAAGAGTAGGTGGAATAACAAGGGAACCAATCTGATGATATCATAAAGCTATTTGAAGATTATCATGAGAGGGAAAGTCCATCTATGAAATTATCAATCTGGACTTCCCAAGACGAATCCTAAAAAATTTCTACACCAGTAAAAGATGAGAAGGGTGAAGAAGAAGTGAATAATCCAACATATGATGAAAGTAGTAATCATGATTTTATTCATCCGGAAGATCTAGTGGCTGATGCAGATAAAGAAGATGTAGAGGAAGAAAATATTTTTCAACTATCTGATAGTGAGCATGAATCTCCAAAAGAACAAGACATCATTCTGAGAATAGATAAGGGAAATTAGGTGGTTGTAGATACACCTAGTAAATCATTGGTGAAGAAAAAAAAATTTGATGCTTCATCAAAGAGGAAAGATAAGGATATAGAAAAATAATCCTCACCAACCAAACATTCGGGTTCAGAATCATCTTCACTTGGATATGATTTTTTTGTCCAGTAATTGAAGAAGCTGGTTGGTACTATTACATTATTTCCAAGCTTAGATTCAAGATGTCAGATGCTTCATCATACCATAAACTAGAATTCAGAATCAGTTTCCATGGTGATGGATAAATGTGTTGCACTACAGGCATATTTCAAGACCTTTCTCATTGGTTATGGGGACCATAAAATATCTTGCAAGAAGATGACAAGCTGTTCAAAGAAGGTTATTGAAGAAATGATAATTTTTTATAAATTCCATGATAATTTCTTGTATTCTTTTGATACCAAAGATGGTAAGATTAAATATCTTTCAAATAGTTTTAAGGAAAATTTAATTCTTGAAGAGACTACTCGGAAGCAGGAAGTTAAGGATTTGAATGGCAAGATTAACTCTATGGACATGAATTGGAAAAGGGAAAGAGATCTTAGAATGTATATTGAAGAAAAGTTTTTTAATCAATAAGAACTATTGAAATCTCAGACAGACATTCTTAAAGCTCAGGAATAGAAAATTCAAGCCGTAGAGAAGAAAAGTGAAGACCAAGATCAGTTGCTTACGCAAGCAGAAGGGGATCACAAGGACCTAAAGAAGCTAAAACCCATTGTGAAGAAAATGATGTTGAAGGATAAAGAAGGATAAATTCCTTCCATCCTAATCTTCTGTTGTATTTTCCTCATTGTACAAATTCTTTCTGACTTAATGAAATTTTTGTTCTTCTCCATATTTTTGGTTGTTTAGTACTAGTGATTCAGGTACCAATTTTTCCATTTCCTCTATTTATTTTTAAAAATCACAAAGGGGGAGAAAGGAATGTTAAAAATAATTCTAATTAAAGAAGAGATTTCTCTAAGTAAGTGGGAGTTCATCTAGAGGAATGTTTTTATCAATGATGTTTTTCGAATTCAAGAAAATGAAAAATCTCATTCAGGAAATCAAGAATACGATCCTTAGTAATTCCAAAGACTAAGGGGAAGTTAGTCGTATTCACTATGATCCATAAGTAAAGGGAGATAAGTTTTATTTAGTCTATAAAATTTCTAAGTCCTTATATTCTTTTTAAAATGTTTGTGCTTTCAAAAACGAGAGAGATTGTTGAGTCAATAAGGTTTCTTTATGACTTTTCCATTCCTTTATGTTTTGAAAATCACAAACACTCTATCTCAAGGAAAATTTTATTTCCCTAAAGATTTTTCTTAATAAGGATATTTTTCCTTCCCCAAGGAAATTTTCCCCTATCTTTGTTTTCATTATTCTTGATTTAGTTTCACTAAATCTAACACTTTTTATTTCTAAGTGTAAATTTAGTTTTCATTCCTAAAACCTTGAAATCATATAAATACTTAGATATAAAGTATTTGGTTTTCATGTTCTGAATTCGGATTCCAAATTATCTGAGATATAGATTCCAAATTCTCTGAAATTCAGATTCCGAATTCTCTGAAATTCAGATTCTGAATTCTCTGAAATTTAGATTCTGAATTCTCTTAAATTCCGATTCTGAATTCTCTGAAATTCAGATTTTGAATTCACCGAAATTCAGATTCCAAATTCTTTGAAATTCAGATTCCAAATTCTCTGAAATTCAAATTCTGAATTCTCTAAAATTCAGATTCTAAATTCTATGAAAATCAGATTTTTAATTCTCTAAAATTCAGACTCTAAATTCCTTAGAATTTAGACTCCAAATTCCTTAGAATTCAGACTCTGAATTCCTTAGAATTCAGGGTCCAAATTCCTTATAATTTAGACTCTGAATTCCTTAGAATTCAGGTTCCAAATTCCTTAGAATTCAGACTCCAAATTCCTTAGAATTCAGGTTCTGAATTCCTTAAAATTCAGGTTCTGAATTCCATAGAATTTAGGTTCCAAATTCCATAGAATTCAGGTTCCGAATTCCTTAGAATTCAGACTCCGAATTCCTATAGATTTGTGATTCTGAATTCCTTGAGAAATAGAATCCAAATATCCTTGTAATATATACTCCGAAAGTTTTTCCTTAGACTCCAAAAAATAGAGTTGGTTGAGCAACCATATTTAGTTATCCTTTTTATAGTTTTGAAACAATGTCGTGCATTCTATTGCTAAATAACCATTGTTTGAGTGACACGTGTATAGGTCCCTCAGAAATTCAAGGAAAAATATGACTGTTGGATGAGGGAGCCGACTTTTGAATAAATGCCTACAAATAGGATCTCATTTTAACGAGCTCAACATTCTTCTACAACTCTAGAGATTACATGTTGTTGAAGTGATTTATAGAGAGAAATACTCTCATTCTTTGTGCATACTGAACATCTTGTTCATATTGCTTCGTGCGACTCTGATTGTTTCTATGTACAATCAAGGGCTTTCAGTGATAAGAAGAAATAGGTATCGACTACCTTAAAGTTCGAGGACATCCTTGTTAAGGAAGACAGATGTGCTGGCTACCTTTAAGTTCGAGGGCTTGCGGGGAGAGTAAGACAAACTCCGAAATTCGTATTGAGGGCTTACCCTATTATGGGTAAGACAGACTTTCTTAAAATTGTAAATCAAGGGACCTTTATCCAATGTTATTGGATAGCCTAATCTTTGGGTTAAAAGATTTTATACTTGTTACTTGTGTTGTTTCAAGTTTTTTTACACTGCATTTTGATTAATAAGAAAAGTATAACTATCTTATACTTTCTTGTACTTGTACTCTAATTAGTAAGATTCTATATTCTTTAAGGTAGAATCTTTGCCCTTGTAAACTTTTCTTAATTTTAATTTCCGGAACCATATTTCTGGAATCTATCAAGTTTTTAGAACCAAGAGGTTTTGTGAATTTACCTTGTTTAACTTTGTTAAACAATAGAAAGTTTTACATCAACTGTAAAAGTTCAAAAGGAATTTTTTAAAGGATACAATTCACCCCCCCCCCCCCTTATGTATATTGAGCATCTACATCATTATTTCGATCCTACACAATCCACCATAGACCCCAATTATACATGCTTTATCTCCTTGCTGAAAGAATCATAGTATTCATAGAAACATCACAATAGGAGTTAAACTCAAGATTACTAAATTTTCCTCTAGCCCGAGGCCACCAAGTCAAACCATAGTAGGACATCATGTCATGTTGTTATCTCCTGGTTCTGTTCACATAGACCATCATACCCCACTATCACCTCATGGGTCAGATAACATAGATCATCATGTCTCATTATCACCTCATGAGTTGGGTCACATAAACCACTATATACCCAACTCAGGACACACAAGGAAACCATACCCTTTCATCAACCTTTTTCATATCATCACATCATATTCAACATCTAAATACACTCTCCCTCTTGGGACACCGAGATACAATGGGTTCACCATTCACTTTGGTACTATGCATATAACCACAATAATATATAATATACCAAAAATATCACATGGAAAACATTTCATCATATCATACACATATATCTAGATTCATAACACAATAATCATGAGAAATAGTATCCAAACACACATGTGATAAAACTCAACATGGTCTAAGAATATATACACACAATGTCATATCATGGTAATGATCATATACATGGCCTATGCATGGTAAGGAACTTCCTAAATCAGGGTTCTCAACTTCAATGTCAATTTTCATAAAGTTTATCATCTCCCTAATCATATTATCACACCAACACAAATAATATTGCATGCCAAGAACTCGCAACAGTCATTTAATATCGATGGTAATCTTTGAGTATTGTTATAAGAAGAAGAACCTCTCTAATCATAGAAATAGACAATGGAACATATTTGATGATTATAATAGTATAAATTAAAGATAAAAACCACATACCATGATCATTCAAGAGATAAATAATAAATTTATCCAAAAGGTAAGAAAGACTCAATGGATTTCTTCGTTGAATCACCCAAATCAAGAAACACCAATGAGGAAGGATTATATGAGGTCTTAGATTGACCAAAGGTAGGGCATAATCGATCACAAAACTCAAGGGAGAAACATGTTGGAAGAATCACCCATGATCATATCTTTTCTAATAGGTTATCCAAAATACTTTCCCAAAAATTCTCATAATATCATTGAATTCAAGGAATCACTAAGGATAGAGTGTCAAATTGACTAATAGGGTTTATGAATCAATTAATAACCTACTTAAGACTCCATGATTAAACCCCATGTGTTTATCCTTTAGGTTAGGTCAATATATGATATGATAGGTCCTTTAGTTCATCCATTTCAATATTTCCATAATCAAAAATAGCTTACAACATTGACTATACATGGATGTGGTGGTTCTTTAACACACCAAGCTGAAACAATGTGGCATACAGTGTGTTGTCTAACAGTAATCCATTTTACCCTCACCGCATATTCCACTACACTATGGAGAGGATAACCATGATATTTTCCATCAATACATGTTAGAACTTACTCTATTCCCACATAAACACTCTTTGAAATTTGTTTCTTTTCCCATTTTTCACTTAGAGAACACAATAGGCAGTGTTAAGGTCATGGTGTATGCTGTTTTTGTCCAAAATAAACTAAAACCCACACTTATAGTTTCACAATCCACTAAAAGATTCAAAGGCTCCACCCAAACATGGATCAACTAAAAAAAGGATAATAAGGGAAAAATAACTTCACATAAAAGAAAATTAAGTACTAGTAATTTACAATCTCACCCTACAAGGACTTATCAACACTGAGAAGAATCTATTCAATTTTTTACTCCACTAAATCATTCTAATGATCTCATACATCTGACTCTCACTCCCATGTGTCCTCCTAGAACCATCCAAGCTTCCATAAGACTTAAACAAGTGGCATAATCTTCCCTCAAAACACCTTCTCACTTGGTTCTATAACCCACACTAGGATATCCTCATAAGATGTATCTTTCTCTAAATAAACATCCTCGTAATTTATAACATACATGGGATCAGGCATGTGCTTATGGAAATGAGAAATGTTGAACACATCATTCATGTTTAGATAACATGGAGGAAGGTCCATTCAGTAATATGCTTCTATGATATGATCGGTGATTTAAAATGGTCCCAAAAATAATAGTGCCAACTAGACCAACATCCAAAAATGATGATGTCCCAAATGAGGTGACACTCACAAGAAAATGCAGTCACCAATATAAAATGAAAAATACCATATTCTCTAGTATTTATATGATCGTTTCTTAATTTCAGTAGTCACAAATTGATTCCTAATTAACTACACAAATACTAAGGTCTCCTACACCCAACTAGACCCAACAATTACTTTCTCACCTATCCCATGACAATAGAGAAATGAATGACATGTCCTACCATAGAGATCCTTATAAGGTTCATTTTTAATTAAATCTTGGTATCTATTTTTTTTTATAAAAACTCTACCAATTCTAGGTGATTATCCTAATCTCCATCAAAGTTTATAATAAAATATCAGACCATATCCTCCAAAATATGAATCATCTAGTCTGATTGCATTTCTATTTGGGGATGGTATGTTGTGTTTAATCCCATATGAGTCCCCAAGAAATTTTACAATCCCCAAAAAACCATGACATAAAATGTTTGTATCTTATAAATATGATACTCAAGGGAACTCCATATAATCATACAATCTCATGGATATACAGCTTTCCCATCTAATATATTGAGTGATTCTTCTAGATAGGTAATAAATACGAAACATTCATTATCTAATAACTGATCACCTAGATAGTGTAATAACTCCTAGGGTCCGAGGTAACCCTACCACAATGTCCATAATAAAATCCTCCCACTTCCACAAAGTCATGAGAAGTGGTTGGAGAAAACCACCAAAACGATGGTGCTCAAAATTTATCCTATGGAAGGTAAGACATCGGGAAATAAATCCAAAAATATCCATCTTCATCCCTAGATAACATAACTATCACCTAAAGTCATTCCATAGACTTTTCTCTCTAGGATGAACCACCCACTTAGTGGAATGGAAGCCTCTCATAATCTCTAGCCTGATGGAAGTAGAGATTATAACTCTCCCATTTAATAGGATCACGCCATCATAGGCTAAAGAGAAATCTAGTTTTGGGTTACCTCAAACTAGTCATTCGCACATCACAATACACCTAGGGTAAAATTCATTATAATCCTTCACCTGATCTACTTGAAAATATTTGATCAATAATGGGGAACAATCCATCAACACTTAATCCTAGAAATAATCCATCCTATAATAAGCTAACAAGCTCAGTATGTATCATTGTTCCTTGGAAGGTTATTCACTCATCTTCTGAGCTACCTATATATTATGGCTAGGAGAATAGGAAATGTCATTAACCATTATAGGTGAATATGATATCTAAAAATTGAACATCTATAAAAACTATACTTGGTGCCTCAACAAAAAATTTAGGTCCTATTGTGTGAATATATATTGAAATCACTTATGATCCTTACAGACAAAAAAAACTATCATCATATCGATAGTGCACCAAAAAATCAAGTCGTGGACCATGGATACTATCTCCAATTCATGGGTGGGATATTTTTTCTCTTGGGGTCATGGGTGAAGTGACCCATAATCTACTTATTTCTTCCTCTACATTAGTACTTCTCAGAAACCAATGTATGATATATCAAAAATAAATAGAAAATCCAATATATGTCTTAAGAAGTATCAATATTGTATCTGTATTCAACATTATCTTCCGATCAACAAAAAACTTCTTCACTCTTAGAAAACCAGTAGAACTTTACTTCCTTCATATTCATCACAATCATGGTTGCTGATACATGGGAAAATCATTGGATAAAATTATAATAGTATCCAGCTAAACTAAAGAATATCTTAATCTCAAACATGTTCTGAGGATGTATCCAATACATCACTACCTCCACCTTCTATGGGTGGATGAATATAACTATCTTAGACAACACATTTAAAAATAATTTTTCCTTCTAAATCCAAAATTTACATATCAATAGATTTACATAAATTTCATGTGATGGAAGCATACCCAAGACTATCTCGAGATGTCTCGTATTCTCCTATGGGGTTAGTTAGTATATGATGATGTTTTCAATGTATTTCATGATGAATGGATGAATATATGAGTGAAATAAATTATTAATCAGATCTATAACATTATTGACTTATTCTTAATTACAAAAGGAATCACTTAGTACTCATATAGCCAATAACTACTCCAAAATATTGTCTTCAGGATGTCATCCCCTCTAACACACAATTGGTGATAGCCCACTCAAAGGTAAATTTTGGAGAACCATTGAGATCCCCATAACTAACCAGAGAGATAATCAATACTGGTAAAGGGGTAACTATTCTTCACCATCACTAGATCCTGAAACTGTTAATCTATGCATTGTTAAATAACACCATCCATATTCTTGGAGAATAATACAGGTGCACCCCATAGTGATTTAATCATCCTAATAAATACCTTATAATCCAAGTCCTTGTGTTGTGCCTTCATCTCCATCAACTCTGCCAATTCCATATGATAATGGGGAATCAAAATGGGTTATGCCCCTGGTACGAGATCTAACTCAAAGTAAAATCCTATATCAAGGGAAGTCCCAAAAAGTCATCTGGAAATATGTCCTTATAGAGATCCATAACCAAAGGAAAATTTGATGGGGTTCCCACTAATCCTATTGAAATATACAAGCCAACAATTGGTACCATGATCATCTTAAGACATCTCAAATATAGAACCACTTAACCTTCTCTAAATATATATTCTCCAATCATCATGTTCTTATATTCAATCAGTGAATTAAATGATACCCATCTCAAATAGAAATCAATGTGATCTTGGAAGCTAGTCAATTAGACCATACCAAGAATTACATTTAATATCATTATCTCCCAACTCATGAAGTCTCATAGAGGTTAATAACCAGTAATGATTATAGAAAACTATAGTTGTAACACTCTGACCCCAAAATATCGGAGCTGGTTCATTATTTTATTACGTTGGCATGATTATAAGTAATCAAATCTTGAAGGACTGATTAGTTTAACAGTTTTTTAAAACTAGATAACATATATGATACCCATATTACATTGGGAAATAGAAAATAAAACATGATACATAAAAATATTAAATAAGTTGAATCCTTGAAATCTTATTCAAAAATTTCTTCTTTATAACCTAGGGAAACGAAAAAAAATAAGTGTGATCTCAAATGCTCAATAAGGGTAAGTACAATGAAAGCAATAAGGAATTGATGAGACTAATTCAACACGGTAAGGTAAATAACTGATAACTCATGCCATTCAAATAAACTAGAAATGTTTTACTCAATATGATTAAGTAATAAACTAAAAGAAATTTCATTTAATCAAAAAACTGATAATGAAATTCATCCACAGATTTTTCGATGCAAAAACCACATGCTCAATAATAATAAATGAATCGTCAATAAAGGGAATGCTTAATTATTGGATGTCATGTTTCCTAGGCACGTGATTCCTTTACCCTCAAGATACGATAGTTCAAAATATTTTAATTTTTCGAACTAATTCATCTTATGAGACTACCTATGTATTAAGGTATTTTCCTTAACCAATCCACAACCTGTATAGTGCATGTCCAAAGCATTCCTCATATATCGAATAATCGATTTAAAAAGTGGTTTTTTAAAATCAAAGTGTCCCACACCACTTTAAAAAAAATTAATAAAATTAATATAAAAGTATTTTTTACATAATATATCAAAAGGGATGGTAGATACATCACATAAAATAAGTAAGTGGTGAATATGACATTTATCTCATAGATGTTAAAAATGAGATAAAAATATCATACCTTGTATTTCCTTTTGGGTGAACATTATTCAACCTCAGGTATAATTATTTTAAGAATTTTATAAACTTGTATCATAATTTTATTCATATTTATGATATCATATATGACCTTCTTATATTATTTTATCACTATTTTTAATCATTTTCTCTATTTTGGGTGTTAATTTCCAGGTTTATTGAGTTTGTTCTGGATTTTTATTTCTTGTTAAAATTTATTATATAATGGTTTCATCATCTCAATAATGTAAACCATTATTTAAATATTATATATATTTAGTATATATTTATTTAAAATAATCCATAAATTTTTGAGATAAGAAATGAAATGCATCGTTCAAGGAGACGATAGGTCGTACGTATGCATAAGCGTTGCTTTAATTTCTTTGTTGTATTAAAAAAGTAAATGATACATATGTATATTATAATTATAGTACCAAATATATTTCATATATATCAAATATTTTTATTAAAACTGTGCTTTATATGTTCCATGTATAGTTTGAATGAATCACGTCGCTTTGATGAGGCAGTAGTCCACACTTCCCCAAAAGATATTATCATATTTACAGAAAATGGAAAGTATAAGGGTATATGTTATAAAATAATTAAATAATAATAAATACATAATAAATATATTATATTACATATATAAATAGTTTTTACATCATAATTCCCACCATAAGAGGAGGTAAATGAAAAAATTAAGAATCATCGTTTTGTGAGGCAGTAGTTCGTTGCACACATAAACATTGTGTTCGTTACCCACTACATGAAATTGTGTGTAAGTTTAGGTATAATAATTAATATAAAAATATATCAGTATATTGGGGATAATTATTTTATTATATGAACATTAAATAATAATAAATTAAGGTATGGGGAAAGAAATAAAACTAAAGAGATTGTTGAAAAACGTTACCTTGTTTTCAGGTAACGCCTTTTGGTTTATACCAAAAGAATTACTAGGATGGTTTTTTCCAAAAGGTATGATTCTAGGATAAAGATATGGAATTTATAAGATTATTTTAATAGGTCTTGTTTGATCTATATGTCTCAAATCGGTGTGAGAAAGTGAAGGAGGAGGCGCCTATTTATAATTGAGGTGAGGGGGCACTTTTGGAATTTCTCAAAAGATTAATTTATAATAAATTCAATATCAATATGAATACCTCAAAAAGGTCATTTATTAAAGTTTAAGTCGATATAATGTCTTAATCTCATAAACCAATATATTTTAGACAAGTTTTGGTGTCATTTTAATCCTTATCATTTTGATTAACCCTTAATTGTCTTATTTTAATTTTAACTATGGTAACTGATTTTTTTATGCTTATAGAATATAATTTTTTATTATAAAGTATCAGTTGGACCATAAATAGACAATTTAAGATATTTTAGATCATATAAAATCCCATTTTACTTAGTTAATATTTTTATAATTTTTAAATAATTTAGTAAACTATAATTTTTATAAAATCTCATAAGTGTCAATTTTTACACTATTGATAACTTTCACTTTAAGAAAATATATACAATGAGATAACTTCAAAAAATCTCACTTAACAGGCCCCTGACAAGTCATATTCACCCATAATTTTTTTTCACCTTAGTTAATTCAAATTATTTTTATTTTAATACTTATAATATCATTTAATTGATTGTTTCATTAATTGATTAATTACCACATCATCATTGTGTCACCATTTAATTTAATTATTTTTTTCCTAAAAATTATAAATAAATTTCCATAATTAATATAAAAAATTCACATTTTCAATTAATATTTATATTCAAATATATCTTCTTAATAACCATATATAAAAAATGTAATACTTATTAAAAACAAGAGTGTGATATATTGGACATCCCTCAGAATAAAATACTATAAAATCCATAAATTCATTCAAGTGGATCAAAGAAGCCATAAAATAGACCCAAGGATAATTTTAGTTGAAAAAAACCCATAAAATGAAATCATTAAATGTTTTAGGGTAATTTTATATTATATATAATATAATTTTTACGTTTAATTACTCAATTTACCCTTAACTGTTGTAATAAAAATATTACTAAAGTTACTATTCATATCCCAAAAATAAAAGAAACCTATTTAAATAATTTGGAACCACTAATTAAAAATATTTAATACATTTTAAAATTTTCAAAACACAAAATTGGCAATAATTAATTTAAAATTAATCTCGTTGAAGGGGTGATAAAATGAGTTATAAAAGTTTAAATATGAAAAATATTGATACGTTTTTATATCTAAATTCAATGTAAAATTGATGAAAATACCCTAAATTGGATTAAATTATAGTAAAATAATATATTTATACTTTAAAACCAATCAATATATAATTTAACACTATAAATTATTTCGATGAAGAAATTTGTTTTCAATTCAAAATTAGTATTTTTCATTATTCATCAAAATAAGAAACCTAGCAGAAAAATATAAAAAATTCAACCAAATTAAATATTTATATTCCTATTTAAAATAGTAAGTTTATTATGTCAAATATAATATATAAAATTTTCAAAATTGGATTTAAAATAGGTTCTCCATTAAAAGGCGGTAAAATTGCTTTTATAAAAATATAGGTTTTTAAGTGTAATATTGGGTTTATTCTTATCTTATTCCTATCAAATATATTTGATGAATATAAAATATATTTTATTTAATATATAACATATATATTTTATAAATATAGTTCAATAATAGTAATTAGTTTAATTTTTTAGGATAAAATGACTTTGTGAGCATAAAAATAGGTCTTTATAAAAACATTTCCTATATATTCATATGGTTACTATATTCACTTAAAATAAATTTTTAACCAATGAATTCAACCACATACTTTTATAATTTAGTTAATATTATTCATAACTTACAAATTAACGGCTAGGTTATATCTTATTATAATAATATTTTAATAATATATTGGTGTTCTTCAAAACTCAGTCTTGCATATAATACAAAACAACTAATTTTCATGTGTGGCGTAAGCTTATAATGGTGTTTCATAAAACATAAGATATCAAATAAATTAAATTTATTTAGGAAGATAAATACTGTAAAATCTTAGGGTGTTACATTCGCCCCTCCTTCAATAAATTACATCCTCTCAATTTTAACTCAGGATCGAAAACAAGGGGTTTGACTTTTCCAAATAACTTTATTGAAATACCACATAGAAAAAAGGCTTAATGAGAACTATAATTTAAAATAAATAAATGTATGTAAAAATTTCATTGGATATAACATACACTAGGGTTCCATTTAGAAAAACATGTGCATGGAAGAGAAATATAACCATCATGTTCTAATGGAGAGGGATAGAGAATATGGTCAGGAGAATGTTAAAAATCAAAAAGATATAAATATATGAGGATCAAAGGAACCATTTTATTCATCAAAAAATAATGTACTATGATAAAGTTTTGGTTTCAAGATCCTTTCCCTAGAGTTGAATAATCCATTTACTTCATAGACTAAGAACATAAGGAAACATACTTACATAAAAAGTAGAGTTTCATCCTTTAATCAATTTCTACCACAAATAAAATTATAAATCATATGTCATACCATTTAAATATATAAAACTATTTTATATTAACTAGTACATCATTTAGTCCATTGTTAGGTGATGCACCATTGTCACCCTTCGGTTGCAGGTTCAAGTATCGCAGCCATTTCGAATGCGATGAGTTGGTGAACAACCTCTGGGTTGTCCTTTTTCTAATACTATATTATTATAAAATTCTATAAATGAACTTAATATATTCCACATTAAAGTAACTTTTTAACCTCAAACAATAATATCCAATGTTAAACTTAATTTGTTCCTACCTTAAGACTCATCCAAAATACTTCTATCCAAATTAACAGTCCAAAAAGTACTCTAAATTTCCCAAATCAATATTGAAATCAAATTCTCTAAACAACGTAATGTACCTCCTATTTTCACATACCAAATATTTTATCACCTTAAAAACCTTAAAAAAATTTGATGCTTCTAAAACCTTAATGAAAATGTAATGCAGTACAATCCTTATTTATTTCCCTGATTCATATAACTTTTACACCATCTATAAAATACTCAAATGACATAATTATTTAATCCATTCATTATTTTTATTTGTCTAGGGTAATATCATAAGATTGACCAAGATCCATTCACTTATTTTGAGGAATATTACTTTGAAACTTGGGGAATTTTCTTTCATAGTTCCCCATATCCTTATAGTTGAAGCAATGAAGTTTTGAAAATTCATTCCATCCATTGCAATCATGAGGATTGTGTCCTTTTTCCAACACTTGAGGCCAAATCCTTACCTATTAAGCTTCTAAAATGGTGTATCCTTCCAAAATTATCACATGTGGTAAAAATAATTCTTTCCCTTATTCCCTTTATCCATCATTTTTCTTATTTTCCTTTTCTTCTTGTGATTCTTTCCAAAGTTATAATACTTAGAAAATTATTTCTCTTCTTTGTTAGTGTATGATATTATTTCCTCAAATGACAAGAATGGTTGAGAGACAATTTCTCTTCGAAATATTTTCTTAAGCTTGGAAAAGATGTTATCTTCCTTATTATTAAAATTACATGCATTGTTTATGTTTTCATTCCTCTCACTAGGGTCCATTTTAAATAATGGCATACAATAGATTAGGTTATGAATCATAATTCATAATTTCTAACTAGTAATACACTTAGTAAAAATTGAAAAATTTATAAATAGATAATCTCCTAATAATAAACATGATTTCATTGGGGACACTTTTAAATTATACATAATAATTTTTATCAAAAATGTGAATTATCTTAAGCATATGCCTAGGAGTGTCAAACCATGTGCGTAGTAAGGCCCACTATCGTGTACTAGGTTATGCTGAGTCAGGCCCGACACACCTTATCAGAGTTGTTACCCCTATATACATTTTTTCAATAACCACATCCACTTTTAGTATCCATACAAAGATGTATTTCTAGGAATACCTATACAATATCTACCTTACAAAAATTCTAGGATGTTCTTATATAATTATCCTCAATGACTATCTTAGGGTTGTTCTCCCAAATCCATGTTTTCAAAATATTGTTTCCAAGGTTTTTTTAAACATCCATTGATACCAACTATAACACCCCGACCCTAGAAGCCCAAAGCTGGTGCATTATTTTATTACATTGGAATGATTACAAGGAATCAAATCCTAAAGGACCGATTAGTTTAGCAGTTTTGGAAAGCCAGATTTCATACATGATACTCAAATTACATTGGGAAATAGAAAATAAAAATGATACATAAAAAAATTAAATAAAATGAATCTGTGAAATATTATTCAAATATATATTATTCATAATCTCAGGAAAGGAAAAAATAATTTTGATTTCAAATTCTCAGTAAGGGTCAGTACAGTGGAAGTAATAATGAATTGATGAGAGTAATTCAACATGGTAAGGTAAATAACTAATAAATCATTCAATAAAAATAAAATAGATAGTTCATACTTAATATGGAAAAGTAATAAACTAAAACACATAACATTTAATAAATTAATATATAATGAAATGCATTCGTAGATTTTTCAATGAAAAAAACTCATAGAAAACAATAATAAATGAATTCCCAATAAAGACAATGCTTAATTATTTGATGTCATGTTTCTCAGGAATATCATACCTTTACCGTCAAGATAATATAGTTAAAAATATACTGATTTTACTAAATTATTCATCACGTGTGACTACTGATGAATTTAGGGGCTTACATTAATCGGTCCCCAACCCATATAGTGCATGTCCGAAACATTACTCATATATTGAATAATGGATTTAAAAAGTTATTTTTTAAAATAAAAGTGACCCATACCACTTTTAAATAATTTAATTCCATGAATATAAGATGATTCATGATATAATATATCAAAAGGGGTAGTAGATACACCACACAAAATATTTAAGTGGTGAATATGACATTTTTCTCACAAATGTAAAAAGTGAGAAAAAATCTATTACCTTGAATTTCCTTTTGTGTGAACATCCATTAACCTCCTGTATAAATATTTTAATTGTTTTAAAAACTTATATTAGAACCTTATTCATATTTGTAATATCATATGTGATCTTATTATTTTATTTTATCACTCGGTTTTTAATCATTTTTACTATTTTAGGTGTTAATTTCCTAGTTTCTTGAGTATGTTTTGGCTTGTTATTTCTTGTTCAAATTACTTAGATCATTGTTTCATCATATAAAAAATATAAAACATAATTTAAAATTTATATATTTTCATTATATATGTATTTATAATAATCCATAATTTTTTGAGATAAGAAATGAAATGCATCATTCATAGAGACGGTAGGTTGTACGTACACATGAATGCTACATTCATTTCTTTGTCATATTAAAATAACTAAATGATATATATGTATATTATAATTCCATTATCCTATATATTTCATATATATCACATATTTTTATTAAAACCATCATTTATACATTCCATGTATATGGTGATCGAATCGCATCGCATTGAGGAGGCAGTAGTCCACACTTCCACATATGATGTTATCATATTTACATAAAATAGAAAGTAAACAGGTATGTATTGTAAAATAATAAAAAAGTATAAATATATAATAAATATCATATATAACATATATGGATAGTATTTCCATCATAATTTTCATTATGAGAGGCGGTAAAGGAAAAAACCAACAACCATCATTTCGAGAGGTGGTTGTTCGTCATACAAATAAACATCATGTTTGTTACCCATTATATGGAATTGTGTGTAATTATAGGTAAGACCCTTAATATAAAATCATTTAATTATATTTAATATACTTATGATATTTTACAAACATGAAATAATAAGAAATGAATGAGTGGCGAAATAAATAAAACTGAAGCGATCGTTGAAGAACGTTACCTTGTTTTCGGGTAACTCCTTTTGGTTTATACCAAAAGGATTCCTGGGATGTATTTATTCCAAAATGGAGGATTCTAGGATAAATATATGTATTTTTTGAGCTTAATTTTGTTGTTTTTTGTCGAGATATAAGGCTCAAAGTGGTGTGAGTAAGTAAGGTAATAGGTTCCCTTTTATAATTGAGGTGAGGGGAACTTTTGGAATTTTACAAAAGATTAATTTATAATAAATTCTATCTCAATCCAAATACCTCCAAAAGGTAATTTATTCGAATATAATATGATATAAGTTTTTAATATCATAAAAAATATAATTTAGACTAGTTTTAGTGTCATTTTAATTATTATCATTTTGATTAACCCTTAACTAACCCATTTTAATTTTAACTATGGTAACCAAATTTTCAATACTAAGAGAATGTATTTTTTACCTATAAAGTGTCAATGGGACCATAAATAGACAATTTATGATATTTTAGATCATATATAATCCCCTTGTCCTTATTTAATATTTTTTTATTTTTAAATAATTTAATAAAATATTATTTTCAAAAAATATCATAAGTGTCGATTTTGACATTACTGATGACTTTGACTTTAATAAAATACATACAGAAATAAAACTTTTAACTAGTTTACTTAAAACACCTATGAAATTTCATATTCTCCTATAAAATTCTCGGATCACATTAGTTAAGTAAAATTATATTTATTTTAATATTTATAATGTCATTTAATTTATTGTTTCATTAATTGATTAATTAATGAATCATCATTGTGTTACCATTTAATTTAATTATTTATTTCCTAAAAATTATAAATAAATTATGATAATTAAGATAAAAATTTAGTATTTACAATAACTATTTATAGTTGAATATATCTTCGTAATAAACATATATAAAAAAATATAATACTTATTAAAAACAAGAGTGTGTCATATTGGACACCCCTTAGAATAACATACTATAAAATACATAAAGTCATCTAAGTGGATCCATTAAGCCATAAAATTGACACAATTATGGTTTAAGTTGACAAAAACTCATCCAATGAAATTGTTACGAACCAGCCCAGGTCGACCCTGAACCGGTCACCCGAGCCAGTCCGCGGCAAGTCCCGAGGGGCGTTTCCGATCACCCCGAGATGGCAACTAGTGTCGGGCATAAAAAAAAAGTTTAATCGTTGGGAACGATTTCAGCCCAACAAACCAGGATCTGCAAAAAAAAACAAAATAGACAACACTAACAACAGAAACAAAACTACACCACAAACATACCTCCACGTGACCTCGCGGGTCACCACCCAACTAAAAAAAACCAGCGTCGCTCCATCACTGAGCGACTCAAACCAGGAGAACCTGAACACAAGGAACCTGCAACTGAAATGGTAAAAGATATGCGTGAGTACAAAAATTACTCAATATGTGAGCCCAACAACAAATCCCAAAGCACTTCCAGTAAATAAAGAATCTATAAATTCCAGTTTTGAACTACAATGTCTTAAAGTAAGCTTTCATAATGTTTCACTTGAAGATCAAAACACGAGACATTACCCTTATTCTTTTTCAAAAGTTGAATTCCTTTCATTGGTGCCTAATTCATTCTAAAAGAAGAAAAAGTGTTACATTTTCATATTTTACACAAAGAGAATAACACATCTTCATTTGAAAACCATTTTCACAAAGTATAACGGTATAGGCTGTGAAGAAAAACTGAAAGTAAACAGGCAAGGAATATCAGGTAACCATGGGTGATCCTAAACATCCCTAGAAAACCCTTGGATATTCTCGGGTTCAGACTACCTGTCGACATGGTACTCCATAGTCAATAACCAACTGGACGCCCTAACAGCCAACCAGTGGCACGCCCCACAAGGCCTACCTACCAAGGGGGGACTAACCCGTCTAATCGGGGTTAGCCAGCAATCGTCCCTCGATTATCTAAAAGACGCCCAGGAACCCATGGTGGTTTTAATAATACTGTGTAAGGGGGAGGCCCTCGCACGAGTGACTCATCTCACCGCACTTGCCAACCCCTTACACGGACACCGCTATATGACAACCCTCAAAGGGAAGTCCCCCTGTAGAGATGCCCCATAAGTACATATATATATGTATAATCACTTCACATTTAATAAAGTGCCAACCGGGCCGCCATATCATTTAACATTTAAACCATTTAATACCAAAGTGTTTCCAAAAGAGATAACACACGCCATCACGTTGAAAACCAGAAAACATACTTAGAAACTCATTTAAGGAAAACCAAACCACCACTAAAAAGGTCCAAAAATCCATTTTAAAGTCCAAACGGGCATTTCCTCTATTCAAGTTTTCAAGAATCACCATTTTCCATAAACGATGCACCCTCCATTTCACACACACCAAAACCATTTAAAAATATTGTTCAACAAGACTTTCACATTTAATAAAGTACTCTTTTAGCAACATCACAAGATATTCTCACAATTAAATTCATGAAAATATTTTTAGTGCGATGCAAGGAGTAAACAGTTTTCAGTTTCAACAAGTCACGACTCCAGTAATAGCTATCTAGTACTACTATAAATTTATTGAAAATAATGAAATGACAAGGAATAAATAAATTTCTGAATTTAAATGCAACTATAGTGGGAGACCTACCTCGATTCGCAAAATGAGCCCAACGACGCAACACACCTCGTGCAGGCGCGTACGCACGCGCAAGACAAAGACCGCTGCGTTGCGGAATTATTCCACCAATACGCTGCAAAAAAACACCAAAACAAACAAAATAGTCGACCATAGACATAAAATAAACTTGAACAGATTCACATCACGCGATTTACCTTGGCGCAGATACATGCTTGACCAATCGGGGTCGCGCGCCAGTTAGGAGGGGAGGCGTGCTCAGGCACAGGGACCATCGGGGGTCCCACGGTGACCGTCAGGTGCGCCGCTGGCCGGCGCAAGGCAGTGGAGTTGGATGGTAGGGCCGTGGAAAAACGTCGGGACGTCCGAACGGGCAGCTAGAGGGGGATGGCCGGAGGTGGCTCGCCAAAGCTCAGCCGGAGGTCACCGGAGCGGGGCAGGGGCACCGTAACAGCGCGGGGGAAGCTGGCAGGGCGGTGCCGAAGAGGAGCAGAGGTGCCGGCAGGGCTGGGGAATGCCGGCGGGGCCGGAAGGGCGGCGGCCAGAGTGCCAAGGTGCGGGCGAAGTCCGGGGATTGCACAGCCAGGCCGGGGGGAGCTGGGTGCGGGCAGAGGCGCCGGAGCAGAGGCCGGAGGCCACGCGGCGGAGGTCGGTGACGGCGGGGCTGGGACGGGGATACCGGAGCAGGCCTGGGCGGCGCGGCCACAGCGCCGGAGGGGCAGGATGGCGTGGCTGGGCGTCGGAGGGTGCGGGAGCAGTGGGGTCCGAGGGAGGTCGCATAAGGGTGCGTCGCCGGAGGGGGACCGCACCGGAGGGGGATAGCGCAGGAGCGGGGCGAGGTCGACGGGGCAGCAGACTAGCGAGGCGGCGGTCGGGCTGTGCGCAGAGAGAAAGGGAGAAAGGGGGAGGGAGGGTACGGGGAAGGGGGAGGTGGGGCCGCATGGGGGGAGAGGGATTAGGGTTAGGGGGGTAATAATATATATATATATATATATATATATGTAAAAAAATATGATAATAATAATAATAATAATAAGATTGAATAGGTAAATAAATAAAAATCAAATCTTAATAATAATGATAAAACGTCATAGAAATAAAACTTTATAAAAATAATAATAATATTTATAACTATTTAATAATAATAATTATATTAATTTCAACATAAAAAATTTTAATATTTAAAACGTCGGGCGAACACACGGTCACCCGGGCCGAACGCACGGTCACCGCTAACAATGCGGTGACCGTGCACCGGCGCGAAACTCGTCAACACAATTAAACTTTGAAAAAAAATCAAACCGAGACCAAAAAAAGAAGTAAAATAAGGGCATCTTCGGTCGGGGTGTGACAATTCTCCCCACCACAAACACTTTCTTCCCCCAGAAAGTCACCAAGCCAAAAGTTGGTCAAGATTCAAGTCCATGCCCAAACAAAACTAAAGGAACCGAAGAGAACTGAGATTCTCGGGATGACCTTACTCTACACAGGTCACACCCGACCGATTCAAGAGAAAACTGAAGTCCGAGGTTGATGGGAGAACACGAAGGGGTTCTCCCTAACACAAGAGCTCAACTTGTGCAGAAAAATTAACCATCTAAATAGACAACCCTAGGAAAAGGGGGGGTCGATGCGGGAACTCCCAACCAGTTTAAACCAACTCTTATAGCACGAGTGAAAAACAACACCTTCGTCGAAACATTGAATCCCCGACCAAAGTAACGACCTTCGACACTAGGGGGAAAACCCATGGAAAAGACTTAACCAGACACCGAGTTGAAAACATGACTCCTTGAAATCCAAAAAACATAACCACATCCACACAAACGGGACTACTTAGATCATAATATAATTAGTCCATGATAACCCCATGGTAAAACAATGAACTTACAATAACGTCAAAACTTTAACAGCAGAAAAACAAGTACAAAAGATCTTAATTGTTCCATCGCCGACACGGAACACAAAACCCGGACCAACGCTTCACACCCCTGGGGACTCCTTACTGTGCACGAGCTTCACCTCGAGGCCTGTGGCTGGGGCTCTGATGGATGAAGCATCTCCTGCCTCACATTCAGGTACTGACACTCTCCAATCACGGCGTCCTCTTCAAGCGACGCTTCCTGCAAAACTTCTCCAAATGACCCAGACAGCCGCAACGATGACATGTCTTCGGAGGGTTGCGGAAGGATGGCTTCAAATGCCCGAAACAACCACACTGATAGCATACCACTGAACGATCTGATGAACCGGGAGCTGGGACCAAAGAAGATAACTCCTTAGGAACAGGTTTCTCTGGCATCCTTTCCTCACCAGATGGAGAAACCCCACGAACAACTGGGTACGCTGGACTGCCAACCACCCGCGCTCCGAACACCAACTCAGCTAAAAATTCTTCCTCCACCAGCTTCTCAAAACGATGGTCTTTAGGAGGGAAGACTCGCTCCTTGATTTCTGGACGGAGACCCCTGGTAAAAAGAGAGTCCTTCATGAGCTCATGCGATGCCACCTCAGGAGAAAAGGCAATCAGTTTTTTGAAACGGTCAACATATGCTTTCACCGTCTTTTGACCTTGTTGAATATGCACGAGCTCTCCCTTTTTCTTTTCCTTCACTTCTTCATGTATAAATCCTTGGACAAAGATGATTTTAAACCCATCCCACGTCATTCCTACTTGCGTTGATGGTGGGGCAACCACCTTCCACTGGTCCAGAGCTCGACCTTCAAACAATCCTATAACAGCACGAACCCTAACAGTCTCGGGAGTTCCCAACGTTCTAAAGATACTCTCCACTTCTTCAAGACACTCTACTACTTCTAACATGCCTCGATCACCATAAATAATAGGCAACGTCCGAGAAGGACCAGAAACTGGGCATGACTCATTAGAAACTTTGGGGATCTTTCTGGGCGACATTCTCTGAACAACATAAAAACACAAAGCCAAAAATCAAAATCCAATCAAATATTAATCAAAAGGACAATCGCATACCAACAACTAGCCCGCACGCCAAAAATCCACTTTCCAAAAATCACCATTTCATTTCAAGACTACTTCCAAACACAAAACCCACTTTCCAAAACAAAATCCAATTTCCAAAATCATTTTCCTCTTTTAAAAATCATCTTAGAAAGACAAGGTCAAACCTTTGGTTTCAAATAAACACCCACATCATCTCATGAATCGTTGCATGCATGTCCATCCATTCCACTCACTTCATCCACGAATAAGTGCCTCTCATGCACTTTTCGCACAAACCCGCACACATGCGATCATTCACAAGGAAAACCAAGGGTCGCACCCAAATCATTTCCCTACCAATTCCAAGAAAACACCCGGTTTTGAAATCAGAACACTTTGAATTTCAAAAAAATCCCCTTTACCAATTTAAACCCATTTTAAAGAAAACACTTCCATTTAAAAATTCAACTTTAATTTTCAAAAACACGATCACACAAACCAGAACCAAAAATAGTAAAACTTACAAAGAATCACCAGAATGAGGAACTAGAAGTTACGCTTAACCCGACGACATGGTAGTGAGCCATGCCCTGAGTTAGCATCAATAACTAGGAGGAACTTAAACCATGTAATAGGATTCCACATGGGTCACCACTCCATGTGAAATCATGACATAACACTGGCTCACCTCCTTTTTCATTCCTCAATTCAAAACGAGGTCAAAACACACAATTTCCAGACTACCCCTGGTAACTCGAGGGTCAGCGTGAGCAAGAGTTCGCGACGCTCTTCCCGTGCCTACCTCTCGAGTTCCGACAGTCCTAATCTCCTTCTACTGGACAACCCAAATAACAAGAACCAGCTCTGATACCATTTTTTCACGAACCATCCCGGGTCGACCCTGAACCGGTCACCCGAGCCGGTCCGTGGAAAGTCCCGAGGGGCGTTCCCGATCCCCCCGGGATGGAAACTAGTGTCGGGCATAAAAAAAGTTTAATTGTTTGGAACGATTTCAGACTGAATAAAACAGCATCTGTAAAAGAAAAAAAACAAGCAAAATAGACAACACTAACAATAGAAACAAAACTACACCACAAACATACCTCCACGTGACCTCACGGGTCACCACCCAACTAAAAAAAAACAGCGTCACTCCATCATTGAGCGACTCAAACCAGGAGAACCTGAACATAAGGAACCTGCAACTGAAATGGTAAAAGATAGGCGTGAGTACAAAAAGTACTCAGTAGGTGATCCCAACAACAAATCCCAAAGCACTGCCAGTAAATAAAGAATCTATAAATTCCAGGTTTGAACTACAATGTATAAAAGTAAGCTTTCATAATGTTTCACTTGAAGATCAAAACACGAGACATTACCCAAATTCTTCTTCAAAAGTTGAATTCCTTTCATTGGTTCCAAATTCATTCTAAAAGAGGAAAAAGTGTTACATTTTTAAATTTTACACAAAGAGAATAACGCATCTTCATTTGAAAACCATTTTCAAAAAGTATAACGGTATAAGCTGTGAAGAACAACTGAAAGTAAACAAGCAAGGAACATCAGGTAACCATGGGTGATCCTAAAGATACCTAGAAAACCCCTGGACGTACTCAGGGTCAGACTACCTGCCGGTATGGTACTCCACAGTCAATAAACAAATGGCCACCCTAACAGCCAACCAGTGGCACGCCCCACAAGGCCTACCTACCAAGGGGGGACTAACCCGTCTAATCGGGGTTAGCCAGCAACCGTCACACGATTATCTAAAAGACACCCAGGAACCCACGATGGTTTTAATAATACTGTGTAAGTGGGAGGCCCTCACACGCGTGACTCATCTCACCGCACTTGCCAACCCCTAACACGGACACCGCTACATGACAACCCTCAAAGGGAAGTCCCCCTATAGAGATGCCCCATAAGTACATATATATATATATGTATAATCACTTCACATTTAATAAAGTTCCAATTGGGCCGCCATATCATTTAACATTTAAACCATTTAATACCAAAGTGTTTCCAAAAGACATAACACACGCCATCACGTTGAAAACCAGAAAACATACTTAGAAACCCATTTAAGGAAAACCAAACCACTACTAAAAAAGTCCAAAAATTCAATTTAAAGTCCAAACGGGCATTTCCTCTATTCAAGTTTTCAAGAATCGCCATTTTCCATAAATGATACACCCGCCATTTCAAATATGACAACCGAGTCCCGATGAAAGCACAGCCACCCCGCCTTAACAAGGTCATCGGGTCCCGGCCTACCAGGTACCACCAGTTGCCCCCACAGACACATGGGGCCCTCCCCAGGGTCCCCCCACATGCCTGAACGGGTCATCTGACTAATGATAGTCTTCGTAGCCCAACACTTGTCCTTTCCAGTGTGTCTTTTCTTCACTCACACACACCCTGGGAAACTTCTCAGAAGGTCACCCATCCTGATCACTACTCCAGGCCAAGCACGCTTAACTGTGGACTTCTAATCAGACAGGCTCCCGAAAAGGAAGGTGCACCTTGTTGACATGAGTCATATCATTTAGTAATTTAACCCTTTATCATTTGGGGATGTTACAATCACCCCCCCTTTAGAGCACAACGCCCTCATTGTGGGCCCTATCTCAACCCAGACAGTGCACCGCACTTAAGGCTGGGTTCCTCCTCTAATACCAAATTTGACAACCCTTTATCATTTGGGGATGTTACAATCACCCCCCTTTAGAGCACAACGCCATCGTTGTAAGGGCCCTACCAGGTACCACCAGTTGCCCCCACAGACACATGGGGCCCTCCCCAGGGTCCCCCCACATGCCTGAACGGGTCATCTGACTAATGATAGTCCTCGCAGCCCAAACACTTGTCCTTTCCAGTGTGTCTTGTCTTCACTCACACACACCCTGGGAAACTTCTCAGAAGGTCACCCATCCTGATCACTACTCCAGGCCAAGCACGCTTAACTGTGGACTTCTAATCAGACAGGCTCCCGAAAAGGAAGGTGCACCTTGTTGACATGAGTCATATCATTTAGTAATTTAACCCTTTATCATTTTGGGATGTTACAATTACCCCCCCTTTAGAGCACAACGCCCTCATTGTGGGCCCTATCTCAACCCAGACAGTGCACCGCACTTAAGGCTGGGTTCCTCCTCTAATACCAAATGTGACAACCCTTTATCATTTGGGGATGTTACAATCACCCCCCTTTAGAGCACAACGCCATCGTTGTAAGGGCCCTATCTCAACCCAGACAGTGCACCGCACTTAAGGCTGGGTTCCTCCTCTAATACCAAATGTGACAACCCTTTATCATTTGGGGATGTTACAATCACCCCCCTTTAGAGCACAACGCCATCGTTGTGGGCCCTATCTCAACCCAGACAGTTGCCCCCACAGACACATGGGGCCCTCCCCAGGGTCCCCCCACATGCCTGAACGGGTCATCTGACTAATGATAGTCCTCGCAGCCCAACACTTGTCCTTTCCAGTGTGTCTTGTCTTCACTCACACACACCCTGGGAAACTTCTCAGAAGGTCACCCATCCTGATCACTACTCCAGGCCAAGCATGCTTAACTGTGGACTTCTAATCAGACAGGCTCCCGAAAAGGAAGGTGCACCTTGTTGACATGAGTCATATCATTTAGTAATTTAACCCTTTATCATTTGGGGATGTTACAATCACCCCCCCTTTAGAGCACAACGCCCTCATTCTGGGCCCTATCTCAACCCAGACAGTGCACCGCACTTAAGGCTGGGTTCCTCCTCTAATACCAAATGTGACAACCCTTTATCATTTGGGGATGTTACAATCACCCCCCTTTAGAGCACAACGCCATCGTTGTAAGGGCCCTATCTCAACCCAGACAGTGCACCGCACTTAAGGCTGGGTTCCTCCTCTAATACCAAATGTGACAACCCTTTATCATTTGGGGATGTTACAATCACCCCCCTTTAGAGCACAACGCCATCGTTGTGGGCCCTATCTCAACCCAGACAGTGCACCGCACTTAAGGCTGGGTTCCTCCTCTAATACCAAATGTGACAACCAGGTCCCGGTGTCAGTACAGCCACCCTGCCTTAACAAGGTCGTCGGGTCCTGGCCTACCAGGTACCACCAGTTGCCCCCACAGACACATGGGGCCCACCCCAGGGTCCACCCACATGCCTGAACGGGTCATCTGACTAATGATAGTCCTCACAGGCCAACACTTGTCCTTTCTAGTGTACCTTTTCCCCACTCACACACACCCTGGGAAACTTCCCAGAAGGTCACCCATCCTGATCACTACTCCAGGCCAAGCACGCTTAACTGTGGAGTTCTAATCAGACAGGCTCCCGAAAAGGAAGGTGCACCTTGTTGACATGAGCCATATCATTGAGTCATTTAACTCTTTGTCATTTGGAGATGTTACAATCACCCCCCTTTAGAGCACAACGCCATCATTGTGGGCCCTATCTCAACCCAGACAGTGCACCGCACTTAAGGCTGGGTTCCTACTCTAATACCAAATGTGACAACCAGGTCCCGGTGATAGCACAGACACCCCGCCTTAACAAGACCGTCGGGTCCTGGCCTTCCGGGTACCACCAGTTGCCCCACAGACACGTGGGTCCCACCCCAGGGTCCACCCACATGCCTGAACGGGTCATCTGACTAATGATAGTCCCCACAAGCCAACACTTGTCCTTTCCATTGTGCTTTTTCCTCACTCACACACACCTTGGGAAAGTTCCCAGAAGGTCACCCATCCTGATCACTACTTCAGACCAAGCATACTTAACTGTGGAGTTCTAATCAGGCAAACTCACGAAAAGGAAGGTGCACCTTGTTGACATGAGTCATATCATTTAGGCATTTAACCCTTTATCATTTGGGGATGTTACAGAAATTATTACACTTGTTAGGGTAATTTTATAATATTTATAACATAATTATTACCTTAATTACTCGATTTACCCATAACTGTGGTAATAAGTTACTATTAATGTACCAAAAAATTAAAGAAACCTATTTAAATAATTTGGATCCACTAATTCAAAATATTAAATCTATTTTTAAAAATTCAAAACACATAATTTTGAGTAATTAATTTAAAAATTATCTCATTGATGTGGTGAGAAAACAGGTTATTAAATTTTAAACATGAAAAAGATTGAAATGTTTTTAAATTAAAATTCAATGTAAAATTTATGTCAATGACCTAAATTGGATTAAATTATAACAACATAATCTATTTATACTTTTAAAAAATAAAAATATAATTTTACATTATAAATTATTTCGATGAAAAAAGATGTTTTAAATTAAAAATTAGCATTTCCTATTCATCAAAACATTGAACTTATCAAAAAAATACCAAAAATTAAAAAAAAGTAAATTTTTATATTCCTATTTAAAAGATGAAATTTATTTTTTCAAATATAATATATCAAAGTTTTAAAAATATGATTTAAAATAGAATCTCCATTAAAAGGTGGTAAAACTACTTTTATAAAAATATTAGTTTTTATGTGTAATATTTGGTTTATTCTTATCATATTCCTATCAACTATATTGGATGAATATAAAAAATATTTGATTTAATATATAAAATATATATTTCATTAATATCATTCACTAATAGTAGTTAATTTAATTTATTAGTGTAAAATGAAATTGTGAGCATAAAATAGTTTTTTATAAAAACATTTCCTATATAATCAGATGGTTCCTATATTCATTTAAAATTAATTTTTAACCAATGAATTTAAATATATATTTTCATAAATTATTTAATACTATTCACAACCACCAACATAATTTCCAGATTATACCTTATTATAATAATATTTTAATAATATATTATTTTTTATTAAAACTCATACTTTTGTGTAACTCAAGTCAAATCATTATTGTGTGTAGCATAGGCTTATCATGGTGTTGCATACAACATAATCTATTGAAGAAATTGAATTTATTTAATAAGAGACATACTGTAAAATCATTGGGTGTTACACTAGGGATCCCTGAAGATGGTCCACTTGTTAGGTCGGGATTTCTATAACGAAGACACAAGAGGGGGGTGAATTGTGTCCTTTTAAATATCTAGACAATATTAAAACATCCCTCTTGAAATGAAGAGATAATTTTCTTATCTCTTAATGTAGAGCGAGAAGATGAAATAAATAAAGGAAAAGAACACAACTATTTATAGTGGTTCTGGGCATAGAAATCTTCTAGTCCACTCCACCAATGCTCTACTCCACGAGCTTAGTAATTTTCACTAGTTGGTCCTCTTATCATAAGACCTTCCACAATTAAGTATAGGTAGTTGATACCATACAAATATTTTATAGGGCCTTCTAGTTCTTTTACAGGGAATCAAAATATCCACAACATAGTTCGAGAAACTGACACTCCACCATGACTGGGTCCGAGGAGCCGATACTCAAAAAGAAAATAGATGAGATGATGTTTGTTGTGAAATAGGTTCAAGTCACAGTTGTTGTAGCAACTGACAAATGTATATGATCTTTGATATAGCATAACAATAGTAGAAAAATAATCTTCAATGCCTAACAGACATCTTCGTCTTTAAACAGTACCAAGTAGATCAAACAATATTTGCACAGACTTCCTTTATCTTTACATAGTGAGAGAATATGAATGTATAGAGAATAATTTCTCTCTTCGAAAGCATCGAGCTTTTTGTATGAATATTTTTAGCACCTTCTTTTTAACAGAGTATTCACATATACACTTTACTTCATTGTGTTTTTTCTTTTCCTGCTAGAGAAAGATATATATAGAGAATAAATATCCAACAGCTGTAACATCATTCCTCTTCCTTAGGATACTCAAAATAAATAGAATTAATAGCCTTCATAAATATCTCCAAGAATAGCATAGCATCGTTGCCTCTTTATTCCTATAGAATAAATCTCTGATAAATGCATTTAAAATAATTTGAATAAATCCTCCAATAATATCACCATAATAATAGCATCGTTTAACAATTTAAAACTCTATTTCAAATCCATTCAAACCACAATAAATATAGTCGAAACAATTCCTGAAAAATATCCTCACAATAAATCATGAATATTTGAAATCAAATTATTCAAAAAGATTCATAACATCCCTTATAAATTGTAATGATTTAATCCCTTATATGCGAGCATTTGAATCAGTCATAAAACAACTTTATAATGATCTTTAATAATACAAATACCGTTATAGAAATCACATAAAATATCAAAGATTTAAAACTGTGTTGTTGAAAAGTCAAACGTAGGGTTCCTTCATGTAATGACAAAACATCAAATGTGGGGTTCAACTATGTAATGTGTGGTTCCTTATCCATACTTTCATCTACACGTAATGTAGGTATAAAAAATTAACTTAGGGATGATAATCTATATGTTCATCCTTGTCAGTATAAAATGTCGAACGTAACAATGATTAACCATACGTTAATCCTTCTTGAATATAGGATTGCAAACAGTAAATCCAGACTCAAACATAGGTTTTCTGATCCATACATTAATTGTTCATTGTAGCGTAGGGTTGATTCATTTTGTTACCTTTATCAACATACAGTATGAAAAGTCTTTCCAGAAAATCTAAACAACTTAACATCATAATTCACTGAATTTTTTGAGCCCTTTATCATCAGATTCAGCCTTAGTCCCTCAAGACTTATTTTTATTAAAAATAATTTTCTTTACAATGGTTTAAGAATAGAATCAATCCAACTTCAAAATCTATTGATATCTTCGAAAAACTAAAGCAATAACATTCTGGAAAACTGCAATTGGAAAACTGCATTCCCAATTTTCGGATAATTTAATGACCATCCCAAACACTTTTTTAGTATTTGATATAAACTAATGAAATAAATATAAACTTATTGGATTTCCATCTCCTAATTTCTAGATTGATTCCGACATCTGTAGAAGTTTCAGAAAAATAAATACTATAGCTTTTCAAATCTTTTCACTGTACTATTGAAAAACTTCTTCAGAAACTTCGGTGATTTTTTAGAGTATCAAAACATAATTTTTATACTTCCAAAAAAAACTAATGAAGTTTATATAATCTCTTTATCTATCCAATTGTATAATGATCTAGAAAATCCATCCAATATTGCTCGAGATATCATCATAATTTTGAATTGAATTTAATCAGAAAACTGCAATATCACTTGAACAACTTGTAACAGCTTCAGTGAATTTTTTCACCATCGAAATAATTTAACTGGCTTTAAACATAAATAGATGACATGAACATAATATTCATATCTTTCCAATTGAATAAAATAAATTAGAATCTGATCACTATTGATTCAAATATAAAATAAATACTTTGATGTAATAAATCTGAAACACTTTTAGATAACAAATATTGACGGGTTGAAGTAATAATCAAAACTAAATCAAAATGAGATTGATAAGGATCCACTCAACAATCTCCCCCTTTTTGATAATTACAAAACCCTAGTTCACTACCAACTTTTCTCTACCTTTTTGGAAGGATAAAAAAGATATGATCTTGAGTAAATTAAATAATAAAATATATTTACCCTATTTTATAAATAATTGGAATTTGAGATTTAAAAACATAAATAAATAAATTTTGAAAAACTAAATTTTCTTCCCCATTTTAAAAATATTTAAAACTTGACAAACAAAAAAATCATATTTTTAAAAAAAATTGAAAAAAATAAAAATATATTAAATTGGAATTATTTTAACTTATTTAAAATTGGACAAATAATTTTTTTAAAGTAATTATATTTAAAAAATAATACCTTTTTAGGTATTTAAAATTTAAAAATGATAATTTTTTTAATATTAAAAAATTGAAAAATAATTTTTTTATAAAAAAAAACAAAATATTTAAAATTTTAAAATATTAAAATATTTTTAATTTGAAATATATTTTTTAATTATTTTTTATAAATTAAAAATATGAGTTATTTCAAAATACGTTTTCAATATATACTGCAATATAAACTCCCCCTAAATTCATTCTTCTTCAAAAAGATAAAAAGAGATAATCAAGGAGCCATTAAAACATATATAATATAAATTCAATGAATAACAAGGAATTGCAATGAATGTGTTAAACCATTTAATTCATTCCATAATAATGAAACATTTAAACACATGCTGAATATTTAAAATAAATCCCCCTGAGACCAAGAATAAATATTGATGATATTCAACAAATTCAAATAAATGATTTTCAAGGAATGTAATTAAAATAAATAAATAAATAAATAATAGATAAAATAAATAATTTTCAAGGAATTTCATTAAAATATTTTTAAATTAATTAATTAAAATATTTTCAAATAATTTAATAAAAAAAATTCAAATAATTTAATTAAAATATTTTTAGAGAATTTAATTAAAAAAATTAAATGAATTTAATTAAAAAATTACATATTTCATAAATGACCAAAATGTTTTAATCTAATAATAAAATAATTTATCACAAACAGAAAGTGATTAATTTATCACATAAAATTAATTTAAATATTCAAACATTAAATACATGCTTACACGCAGGATAAATAAATTCTTAATAAAACATTTGAAGGTTGTTGATTAAGAAAATAAATCCATGAATTAATTCATTTGATAAAATATTAGTGTGAAAAAGAATTAATTTTTTTAGCATGAGAATAGTAATAAAATGTAGAGGAATAAAAGATAAAGCATTAATAAAAATCTCCCCTGTATAAAATAGTTAGTGCATTTAAATTGAATATTAAAATAAAATAATTCCTCGATTAATCATTTAAACTATAATAAAGATTCTATTTAATAGAATAAGAGTATAATAAATTCTCATAATTTTTAAGCAGCCACATGATGATATAACGATGATGTTCAGTGGCACATACCTACAATATATCAAATACAAGTGCATTTTGGTAACCATATACTTTTGGGTCCAGCAGTGTCCATAATTAATGATTTTGGTAACCAAATATGTTTATCTTGATCAACAATGTTATAATTAAATCTAGATAATTCTTTCAAATATTGAACATCCTTGACACCACACAATTGAGGTTTTCTAAAATAACATTCATTATCATAATTTCCATTAATACCACAATAAAAAACATTTAACAGTTGAAATGATTTTTCTATTTGAACCAGGAACAAAATAATTCTTATATAATTTTGGTTTTCCTATATTACTTCTAATACTGAGTTTTCCTTTTTGAATTTTTATTTTTACCAAGAATTTGATTCAAATAATTCTCTAGCTTAATAAGCATACTTGAAGCTTTCTTTAAATTATCAATTTTATCCAATAATTCTTTAATTTTAGTTTCATGCATATCACAAGAAATTTTGGATGAATTTAACCTTAAATCAGCAATCTCTTTTGACAAACTTTCATTATAAATTAAAATATAATCATAATATATTCTCATATTTATATTCTATTTCTTTAAAGAATCAAATTTATCTTGAAGCAGAAAACAAATATTATTATGTTCGTCATAAGAAAAAATTTCAGAATTAGAAATTTTAGAGTAAGAAAATTGTACCCCATCAGCATGAGCCATAAGACATAAATTGACGTTTTCATTTTCTTGCTTAGATTCTGAGTTTTTAGTAGATTCATTATTTGAATCTTCATATGCGTTACTAGTAGCCTCCATGAATTTCTTTTCATTTTTTATATTCAACTTTCCCTTGAGCTTTAAGCAAAGGAAAATCAGGTCTCAAATGACCTTTCTTTTTACACTCGTAGCATCTAATTTCTTTCTCTTTATTCAACTTCAATTTTTCCTTTCTCCTTTTATACAGTTTTCCAAAAAAATCAATATATGGTAGCTCATCATTTGAATCAGAATGACTATAATATGAATCAGAAAATTCATCCATAGAAACATTAAGTGCATTTGTTTCCTTTTTTATATAAATATGATTTTCAGCTTCCACTTTCATCTCTGCTTCATACATCATCAAGGTTCTAATCCATTCTTTCATCTATAATTTTTTAACTGTTGTGGATTGTCAAATATAATTTGAAATACTATTCGACATAGAAGGTAAAACTCTAAGTACCTTTAATGCCTGATTTGTTTCATGTATGAATTACACATTTCTCTATCATGGGTATTCACATTTATGCACATTTACTTATTGATTATATAGTTTCATGTATGAATTCCACATTACTTTATCATGGAATAAATGATGATGTTTAATGAATCCATGCTATATGATCCATGTGGCACACTTATGCATGAATTGAAATGATTAAGAAGGGTGTGCCCTGATATCACTCCAATGAATTGGGTAAATATTAGTATCATGATACGCAAAGTGAAATGAGGGTTTACTCATGCTAATTCAAGTGCAATGAGGGTTTACTCATGCTCCATGTACAATGAGCCTTGGCTCATGCTAATATCATGTTAAATGTTGATGCCACATTTTCATGTTATGATAATCATGCTATATCATTCCCTTATGTTCATGTATCACTTATGCTCTATAGATATGCCTATTATCTAACATGTATTATATTCTTCATGTTATTCCTTGTTTACTACCTTACTAGGCTTTATAGCTCACCCTTTTCTTATTCATGTCCTTATGTTATCCCATGCAATGCTAAGTGTGAAAGATTGTGTGTGGTCATGTAAAATAAGTTTTCAATAAAGATGTGTATTCCATGTTTTGATTTGTTATGTAATGTTCCTAATTTCCGAATACACTAGACGTCTTGATCCTCAGAGTTTTATTAAGTGAAATTTTATGTAATAAATCATGTTTAAGTGTGTAATAAAGTGTGGGGTTGTTATACATAGCTTAGTCCGAGGAGCTAACATACCACCACAACTTATTCCAAGTAGCTGATACTCAAAAAAATATATGAGATGAATTTTGTTGTGAAATAGGTTTAGATCATTGCAGCAACAACTTATAGATGTAGACGATCTTCAATATAGCACAAAAACAATAGTAAAATAATCGTCAATGTTGAACAAGTTTATTTGTATTTAAACAACAGAAAATAGATCAAACAATTTTGGTACAGGCTTACTTCATCTTTAAATAGTGAGAGAATATGAATGTACAAAGAATAATTTCTCTCTTCTAAAGTGTCAAGCTTTTTGTATGAATATTTTCAGTGCCTTCATTTTAACAGAGTATTCACATCTCTTCTTTTCTTCATTATGTATTTTCTTTTCTTTCTAGAGAGACATATATATAGAGAATAAATATCCAACAGTTGTAATAGCATTCCTCTTCCTTAAGATACTCAAAATAAATAGAATTAATAGCCTTCATAAATATCCTCAAGAATAGCATAACACTATAGCCTCTTTATTACTATAGAATAAATATCTGATAAATGAAATCAAAATAATTTGAAAAAATCCTCTAATAATATATACATAATAATAGCATCATTGAAAAATTTAAAATTCTTGTTTAAATCCATTCAAACCACAATAAATATAGTTGAAATAGTTTCTGAAAAATAGCCTCACAACAAATCATGAATATTTGAAATAAAATTATTCAAAGATATTCATAACATCCCTTTTAAATATGAATGATTTAATCTATTATATTCGAGCCTTTGAATCAGTTGTAAAATAGCTTTATAACGATCATTAATAATAAAAAGACCATTACAGAAATCACGTAAAATATCACATATTTAAAATAGCGTTGTTGAAAAGTGAAACATAGGGTTCCTTCATGTAATGAAAAAACATCAAACGTAGGGTTCAACTACATAATGTATGGTACCTTATCCATACTTTCATATGCACATAATGTAGGGATAAAAAGTAACATAGGGATGATAATCCATACGTTCATCCTTTTCAGCATTAAATCCTAAACGTAACATTGATTAACCATACATTCATCTTTCCCAAACATAGGGTTGCAAACAATAAATCTAGACTCCAACATAGAGATGTCGATCCATATGTTAATTGTTCAGTGTAGCATACGGTTTATTCCTTACATTACGTTTATCAATATGACTTCAAAATCTCTAGATATCTTCGAAAAACTGAAGCAATAACATTATGGAAAACCGAAGCTGGAAAACTGCATTCTCAATCTTCAGATAATTTATTGACCATCTAATATACTTTTTTATCCTTTGAGGTAAACTGATGAAATAAAGATAAACTTATTGGATTTTCATTGCCTCGTGTTTTTAGTTATTCTGATATATTTAGATGTTTTAGAAAAATAAATACTATAGGTTTTCAAATCTTTTCACTGTACAGTTGAAAAACTACTTCAGAAACTTCGATAATTTTTTAGAGTAGCAAATCATCCTTTTCAGACTTCCACATAAACTAATGAAGTTTATATAATCTATTTTTCTATCCAATGGTATAATGATCCCTCAAATACATTCAAAATTTCTTGAGATATCATCATAATTCTGAAATGACTTTAAGTTGAAAACAACAATATTACTTGAATAGATTGTAACAGTTTTGGTGAATTTTTGCACCATCGAAACAATTGAATTGGATTTTTATATAAATAGATAACATGAAGATAATATTCCTATATTTCCAATTTAATAAAAAAACATTAGAATCTAATCACTATTTCTTTGGATATAAAATAAATAATTTAATGTAATCAATCAGAAACACTTGACAGATTTATTAGATAACAAATATTGAAGGGTTGAAGTAATTATCAAAACTAAATCAAAATGAGATTTACAAGGAGCCACTCAACCACACTTTCATTATAAATGTTATATATTGGGAAAGAAACTCAGAAAAAACTTGATCAGTATATCAAGTATATAGATAACGTGTACAGAGATAAAGGAATGGGAAGCACCAGTATCAAACAAGGAATTAGAAAGCGTATAATTTATGAAGATTTTACCTCAAAATTTAAAATTTCCCTCACCACCATACATTGGATTTGGATATAATTTATAAAAATGGACTTCCTTAGCTCTACAAACATATCCCTGGTATACATGACTCACCTAATTCATTATCATCTCAGGGGTCTGAACCAACTAATGAGGACCCAAACCTTTATGTATTGATGCCTATATCTAACTCGAACCCCCACAATAACTCATTTATGATTCCTTTGAGAATAAATTATACATATTCCCTATATTTATATTGCAATAGAACTTTATCTGAGTTTTTTGGCATAAAATATGATAATACTTGCACTGTACATAGTTAAAGAACTAGGAGATCCTTCCTTCCAAAATGGTGCTAAATAACCTCTATTTAACTCTAATTACATGCCATCACTCTAGTAGAAATCATCTTCCATTCTATTCCTAACAAAAAAAGTATCACTAGGAAATCCTCTAAATGATATAATATGACATGAAATTATATCCTCCTCCAATTCCTTCTCAATTGTTGGATCCATGAGAAGAATATCATTATAAGTTATTGGGTATAAGTTTCAGACATGGAATCTAAATTTCATTGAATATTGATCTCAAAATTCCTAGAATTCTACACTTCTTCCTTATCCAAGAGAGTAGAAAAGTATATAAACTCAAAAACCTACTGAGTAAGAAGACACTGAAATCATCCCCTGAAGAATCTCTAGGAACTCCTTCTCTTAGTTTAGCTTCATCACACCTTGGAATAATCCCTTGAAGAAAATTTCTTTTAAATCTACCCAGATGAGACCCTCACATCTTCCAGCCCAAAGTATAACATCCAACCAATGTCTAAGAGTTCCCTGATGTATAAAGGTTACAATATTAAACTTTAAATCCTTTGGAATCTCTACGAAGTTGAAGATCCTCTCAATGATCTGCATCCATTACTCTACATCTTGAGGGACTCTTGTTCCATGGAAAATATAGAGTATTCTGTAGATGAAGGTCTTGATTACAATCGAACATACACTTGGTAACTCCCCCAATGTAAACAAGCACTAAACAAAAGAATCCTTGCTGGTGTGGACCTTCCAACTAAGCCACTACTGTAGGTGTAGAAGAATTATCCTACATGACTGGTGGAAGAAGAAGAACTTCCTCCATCATGGAATCATTCTAGCCTACTCCACCATGTTGCCTAGTCAATCATCTTTGAGGTGGTATTTTTAGGAAATGAAAAGGAACATTTAGAAAAAATGAGGTCCTTTGGATAGATCCTAATTATTCTATGGGATCACATAAGGTTCTCCTATGTGTCTACCCATAACTGAAGGTATACCCCTCTTCGCACTAATAAAGTTCTACATCCCAAAACATTAGTCACAGTATCATATATATACAAAACATGATAATATGTTTAGGTTCAATTAATAAATACCAAAATATATATCAAAACTACATGGAAAATAGATATTTCACACAATAATAAATATAGTTTTATCATGAACAAATAGATCATACCAAAGAATTAAATTAATGAAAAAGTTTGAAAAAAAATAGATATATATATATATATGGCATGTGATCCCACATGCCTAGGCATGATGCATAAATGCACCTAAATCCCATAAAATGGTAAATATAATTATCTTAATGGTAACTCAGAGGTCCATTACACACGAGATGACCAGGAACATGGGAATTACCTTAACTGATTCCCAAATAGCTTATCTCCTTTTACCATGTCCCAGGTTAGTCAATTGAAAAAAATAAAAGCATTATCTGATACCATTTTGTAATTCCATAACCTAAACCATTGAGTATGAACTAGATATCCACAAGACCTCATATGCACTTCCACCTATGCAAGAATGTGCTGACTAAAAGTGAGGGTTTGAAGTCTATATATGGGAATAATATACTCTTACTATCACATCCTTGCACAAATAATATAAAAAATTACAACTCATAGTAAAAAAGTATAAGAATATAATATCAAATGGAATACAAGTCATACAATAAGTAAACATGCTCCTAATATGGTATGTCATACCATAGTAAATGAGAAAATAGATAAATTAGTAGAATTTTTTTATCCTTTAGAGTCTATATTTATACTACTACAAGCTTTATGATCTTGTACTTAGCTATCTTTTATGATCCCCCTACCCTTGACTGGATCCACATACCTAAAGTATCCATGCGCATCGATATGTCTGTGTAGGGTGTGAGTAATAAAACCTAGTATGGCACCATCAATGTGTTATTAACATAATTGAACATATGAGTGTATATCACGATAATAAATAATATACAACACAATAAACCACCATACTGAGCATCATTACGCTAACCATTGTTCCACGAACCCTGGTAGTACTTTCTTCGGCTCCAGGATGGAAACATCATAGTAGTCATAGAAACATTACAATGGAAGGAGCCATCCTCGAGGTAGCTCAGTATTTTTATAGTGAATATGCCTCTATGTCATACTATAATTGGACATCATATCATGTTTTTATATCTCAGGCCATGTCACATAGATCATCATGCTCCACTATCATCTAATCGGTCAGATCACATAGATCATCGTGTCCCACTATAACCTCATGGGTCAAGTCACATAGACTAGTATATCCCTCGTTCAGGCTACATAATGATATTATACCCTATCATCCAACTTATATCTACCATCACATGATATGTAGTGTCTGAACACACTCCCCCTCTAGGGTCACTAATCCATGAAGATTTCACCTGTCAGTTTGGTACCATGTATAGAACCAAAACAACATAAAATATTCCAAAAAAATCACATTGAAATGGTGTCATCATATCAGACACATATATCCATAGTTACAGCATAAGAATCATGATCAATGGTATCCAAACACATATGTGATTACACTCAAAATGGTCGAAGCATATGGGCACACAAATTCATATCATGCTAACAATCATATAGATGGACTCTATAGAGTGTGAAAGGTCACCCCTATAATTTTTTAGCATTAATATCAATTTCCATCAAGGGTTTTGTCTTTATAACAACGTTAACACACCAACTGGAGCAAAATTTCATGCCAATAACTCTCAAAATTCATTTACCATCGATGATAATCTTCAAACTTGATTGTTGGAAGATGAACCTCACTACTAATGAGAAGTGATGAGAGAAGAGAGTATAGGCTCCTATGGTTCTAAATTAAATCTAATAACATCATCCCATGATCATTAAAGAAGAAAAAATAAATTCATCCAAAAAGGAAGAAAAATCACCAAATTTCTTCTCTGAATCCCCCAACACTAGAAACATCAATGAAGAAGGATGATTTGGGGCCATAAATTGACAAAAGGTAAGGAAAATTTAATGCCAAAACTCAAAGGAAAAATGAGGAATAATCACCCATAACTGTAGATTATCCAAGAGGTTCACCTAATGCATTATAAAATGCCCAGAATATCATCAAATTCACGGAATTAATAATAAGGAATTGTTGAATCGATTAATAAGTGTTATGAATAAATTAATGACCTCATTAAGACACAATAATTAAACCACATACAATTCTCTATTCTATTATTTCAGGATCCAAGTAGAGATGGAATTTAATTCATAGGTTTCAACATTTCTTGAAGATGAGATAACTCACACCATAACCTATCTAAAGTCACGGTGGTTCTTAAACACACTAGGCTGAAATGGAATGGATTATGGTCTGTTAGATAACTATAATCCATTTTACCCTCACCACCACTTCCACTACATTTTGGTGAGTATACCCAAGATTTTTTACACTAATACAAGTTTGACCTTACTCCATTCGCATAGATACATTCTTGAGAATGCATTTACTTGTTCATTTTGAACTCAGGGAAAACCACATATTTCACTATGGTCATGGTGTTGGCTTTTTTATCCCAAAAACAACTAAATCCCACACTAAAACTTCACAAGACACAAAAAGTTTCCAAGCATCCACCCAATCATGGTTCAACTAAAAAAAGGAGAATAAGGGGAAAAATAATTTATATACAAGAAACAAAACTTCCAATGATTTATACTCATGGAGGAGGATACTAAAATTTCACCATAAAAAATTATTTTTCTTAAATATAATTAATATTAATACATAAAATAAATTATGAGAACTATTTTATTTTTAGGGATTAGAAATAAACAGAAGAAAATAAGAATTATCAGAAGTTGAATGCTCTTCTAGCATGAAATGGTAATAGTACCTTTCCATGGTGTAAATACTTGTATATATTTGAATATATTATGAGACATAGAAATATTAAAGACACACCTTAACAAAATAGTATAACTGAGTGAAAAAATTGAACATTTTTAAATATATTTATGAGTGTTCTTTCCTTCTTTAAACTGCTTAAATATTTATAGTTAAAGGCTTACACTATGTAATTATTTCTTATAACTAGGTTTTAATACATTGTTATAGGTTTTAAAGTCCCAAAATAAATTTGGAATCACAATCCACCTTTCTATAACTAATTAAGAGTATTCAAGTGTACTACATATGTTCTTATCAAACTAATAAGATTGAACCTCATGATATTATGTTTATTTTGATGGGTTATATAAAGAGAGTAAATGGATATAAATCATGATTAGATAAACTTGGTTATCAAAAGTAAATCATCTAATGATATATAACTTTACACAAGCCTCATATTGAAAGATATTTTCAGTTTAACCATTCCAAAACTATTACATCCCATCTCAAGGGTGTTGATATTTAACAACAACTTCAATAAACATCTATAATTGAGAAAATGTATCTATACAATAGATAGTATCTAGAATAAAAATCTATTAGTGAGGAATCTAGAGTGGACATAAATTGTCAACTCATGTGTAACAAAAATAAATATGTAAATATCTTTCTTACCAAAATATTCATTATCTTAGGATACAACTAATGACAATCCTAATTAATATAAACAAATATATAAGAGTACTAAATCTATGAAAATGATTTATTTCATAGATGATGATAGTGTTTTTTAATTAAAAATAACTCATTCAAGGTTGTAATTGAACATAATGATTTTAAGTTCATTGGTTATAAAAGGATTTATTAGAAAAAACAAGACAATTTTAATAATACATGTCATTTTTTGTTAGTAATTTCATTTAAATTTTTTTTCTGACTCTTTATACTAATAACACTAATGTTTAAACAATCTTAATGAAGGATTAGAGTGGAAATTCAGGGAAATGAAAGTGAGTTTGTATATACAATTGTAATTGGGTACCTAGTGTCTAATTGATAGGTACTTGGTTATATCTAATAGAATTTCAAACCATCATATCTTTTATAACATGCACTAATTGGCCTTAAACATACTACATGATGGATCATTGGTTACCCAAGGTTCCGATAGTAGTTACCTGATAGGAGTGAAGTGTTTTTTATAGGGGGTAAATTACAAAATTGATTTTAAATGTTAACCCCTTACTAACCCATTCCTTTAGGATTTCAACCCAATTCATTTATGGGAGAATTCATGGTAGTTATCACTGCATTGTCCTCCTCACCCAAGTGAATCTGTATTTGATCATTACCTAGATCACTCACTAATGGGAAATGGAACTCTTCCTTTAGTGAGTCTAAGGTAAGGCTTACTTATTTTATATATATTCTATAAATATTTTTAAGTGTTGATATAAATCACTAATTTCTTCTAACCTAGGTTTCATAAATCCATTATGTGGTGAAATATTATCTTCCTTCAATTTCTCGTTTTGAAATTAGTAAGTTATTTGGAATATGGTCCATCCTCTTTCATATATTATAATATTGGATATGGTAGAAGTTTAATGTGGTAAAGTACGGAATAAATAAGAAGTATATATTTTAAAAAAACTCTTTATTAAAGTGTGGTATTTACAAAGTGAATTTAGATAAACTGTTTTTATTTTATACTATGATAGTTATTAATTGATATGTTTATGTTGTTCATTACTTCAAAATTTTTATTCAAATTATATTTAAAGGAATGCATATATGATATTTTGTTTTTAGATCATTGGTATTTGATGTATACGTATTATGTAGGTTATCCATGTTTGGGGAATGGTGAATTATGTGTGTGTATTTGTGTGTGTGTGGTTATTTTTCTTCTATCAATTTTTAGTTTCATCAACATAGATTTTGATCGTGGGTTGATGCAGATATAATTGGTTTCTATTGTGGATTTTTAAGAACATGAAAATAGAAATATAAGGTATTCTAGTTTATTTAATTTTATCACTTCTCCAATAGAAATTTTACAATTATGATTTGTTTATTTCCAATATTTTGATATTACTACAAACACATAATCCTATAATTAATATAATGGTGTCTGATGGTGACCACCTATTAGGTATATTTTACCCACACCCTACACATGTCCCATTGAGATGAATTGATATCTATAGGGTCCTGAAAATCCGCAAAAGAAATTTTACCCAAATCCCCCAAAGAATTGGGGAAAGAAATCAATGAAGGGACACAAACAGGACCGGTCCGCGAACCGGTCCCATGGAAGCGCAACGTGGCCAGGCACCGCCAGGAACCCCCTCCGTGAACCATTTTCATTCGCGAAATGGAGGCGGAGAGCCTCCGCGGTCGCGAGGCAGGATGGGCGCCAGTACAGTTCACCATCACGAACCGCCCCAACTGCGGACCGCATCGACCGGTTCAAACCGCACCCACTGTCGTTCATGGAATAGAGGCGAAACCCTCTGCAGCCATGGATCACTCCCTGAGTTCGCCTCGCGGAGGGGGGGGAGCGTTCAATACCAACCGCGAATCGTGGATTGACCAAGTCAGTTGTGAACCGGGAATTTGGTTATGGGCCTCCGCAAAAGGTGTCGTGTGGCCATAAATACATCAATTTCCCCACTCTATAAAAGGAGACCAAGGGGGAAAGAAAAGGACGATCGGAGAACTAGAATCAGATTCGGAGGGATTGGAGATTCGGAAGGAGGTCGGTTGAAGGAAGGCTTCAGATTTCGCAAACAGCGAAATTCCCATCTACGAACCAAAGCAGGTATATGAATTAAGAAGGAATTGGAAAATGCATAATAATTTGGTGAACCGCGAACCTAAAATAACAAAAACAAGAGAGTCGTGAACCATACCCCCTATGCGGATGACTTCCCCACGGACCAGGGAGTTTATGCCTCTTTTCCCATCCATCGCCCCGCGTAGCACTCTCCTACGCGGGCAAAGCCTCGACCGACGAGCCTCTGACCGGCACCGCCCTTGGCCGCCGCTGCCTGCCTGGAACCCTCCGCGAACCACCCTGGTTCACGGATTGAACACGAAGTCGTGAACCACCCTGGTTCGTGGGACGCTAATTAGTCTGCGAACCACCCTGGTTCGTGGGACGCCAATCAGTCTGCAGACCGCCCTGGTTCGCGGACGGCTTCTCCAGCCATGTGGAACTTCCCCACACGAAGGGCGCCACCACCCATACCTCTCGGTGGCTCACTAAATACTTCGGTGTTCTCATTTCCTGAGCTAGGTAAAATCCTTCTGATCCATCCATGTCCTTAATGACTCCTTCAATGGACTATTCATCGGCCCCAAGCCGAGGCCTCCACCAGAGCCACCGGATCCATGTGGTGTAACTTTCAGGCACATCAGCGTGCCATTTTGAGTGCACATACCCACAGTAAATAGAGGCAAAGGGGTTGCCCTGACCCTTGAGCAGATTCTCGAAGCATTCCTGGGTTCACATTCCCATGGTAATGTAGATTATAAGCTCGGGAATCCCCTTTCTGCCCCTCCACTTGTTCAGGGTTCCTCGGAGATGGTAAAATAGTCATCAGAAGGAAGCCCTCATGCACTGCAAGAGAGGATATGGGCACATGAGCACCCCTTTTCCCTCTCCCGCTGGGCTTTGTCGCCCCGGGCATCCATCTCGGAGTATGCCCCGACCTTCTGGGCCTCCTCAGAGTGTAATCCCCAATTCATCACCATGGGTTGCCCTCATGTGTAATCCCCACTCCGCTTCTCATTGACGCACCCTTCACGACGTGATCCTTTGTTCCCTGCTGCCTCTTGTTTCTCACACCAAGCATGACTCACGTGGGCTTAGAGTAAGCATCAACCATGACATCCTCCTATGGTCCTCCTCAGAGTGTAATCCCCAATCAATCATTCCGGGCTGCCCGATAGCATAAGCCCCAAGCCAAAGCGAACTACGGGGACTTTGATCCATGCCAAAGCATGGTACGTAGGAAGCCTCCACGAGGTTCAAGCCCACCACTTGGTCATTTCTTCACGTCAAGTTCCACCCTCATCCAACATAACATTAAACTGTATATGCGAACTATGTGGACTTTGATCCCTGCCTCCTAGACAGGGTACATAGGAAGCCTCCATAAGGTTCAAGCCCACCACCCATCAGACCACCTGGTCTCTCTTCATATCGGTTTCCCGACACCTATCTGAACTACGTGGACTTTGATCCCTGCTTCCTAAGCAGGGTACGTTGGAAGCCTCCCTGAGGTTCAATCCCAACAACCGGTCGATCTGATCATCTCCACATCGGTTCAACGTGCCACTCCTAGTGCCACCTCAAGCGAGTTCCAACCCTTTGGGGTCATTAATCCAATGTGGGATGGTAAACCTCGGGCATAAATGATTCTGAACCCCTGGGTCCAGTTGACTGTTTCCCACCAAGGTTAAATCCGTGGATACTATGTTTGGGTATAAACTAAGGATTCACGAACATATGAATACATCTTAAATCTATAAGAGAGTCCCGGAACATGCAATAATTCTCCTCAAAAAGGGTGTGATGAGCCCAACTTCCCATCCTCTCGACCAATGTGAGTTCTTTAGAGTCGTTGGTCAGACCATCCGGCGAACGCCTGACTTTCGAAAGCAGGTCCATCAATCATTGGATATGGAGTCGTTGGGTGTTTCGTGGCCGAAAACCAGAACGAAACAAAAAATGGTGAACCCGACATGAATCTTTAACCAAACATGATGGATTTAACCTAATCTCACCCAGTGCCCCTTATACTCTAAAGGAGGACCAAGCAAGGTCATTAATTACGCATGGGATTATGAGATGCTACTTTGACCGGTTTTCTGATTGTATTTGCTAAAATGTTTTGCAGACACTACTTTCAGAACTCCCTTCAATCCAATGGCATCGCAAAGGAACTCACAAGTGCGCGCTTCCAATGACGCAAGGACGAGACTTACTCTACAATAGAGGACCCCGTCACCCACCCAGCATCTTCAACGCTGGGTTTCAGATGCACTGATCCGAGAGTACCACGTGAATGGTACTCTCCCAATGGTGGAGGCGGCCATGCACGCCCTCCAATCCATCAAGATTCGCCAGTCACCTGCCCAGCAATGGCCATAAAGGCGGATCCAGACAGCGCATGTCACTTTCTCCAACCATATCGGGAGTCTATCCCCAGAACGGGACAATGCGTACCTCCCTTATCTTAGGGAGGTGGATGAGTTCGACGTTGAGTACTTCATCCCTCTCGAACAGGGGTTCCGCTCTGAGGCCCCTGTCGGAAGGCATCATCGCCTTCACGCCACGACTCAACATCCTTGTGCCGAGGAGGATGTCTCCCCGAGGATTCAGGCCCACGCTCCCCGATCTCCGGCCCCTCGAACCGCCCGACGAGGGCGGCAGACGTATAATCGGGGACCGGTCATCACCCTGGTCCCTGAGGAGGAGCCCCGCTGCCCAGCCACGGAGTTGTACCATGAACAGGCACCTACACCTGTTCGATCCTCCCAAGCCTACCATCCAGACATGGCGGCATCATATGAGCCGGCACACATCCTCGCCGATCTCCATCAAGCTCGTCGCTCACGTAGGACGGCACTTACCAGGCATGCACCTCTCCCTGCCCAGGGTGGTGAAGCCCACCAGCCTAACATGGTGGTGACCCGACACCTGTAGGACCAGCTCCTGGCAGTTTCTTCAGACGCCTGCCATCCTAATATGGTGGCGATCAACAAATCCCGCCACCCAGATGTGGCGGAAAATCATATGCGGGCACGTCTCCCCGCCAACAAAGGCCACGGACTCGATATAGTGGGAAACCAATATATGCAGGGCCAGCTCCCTGTGGATGCAAGTAAATTCCTCCACCCTGATGTGGCGGAAAACGGAGAGAGAAACCATCATATCCCGGTAGAGGGTCAGATTCGTTCACCTGCCCCGACACAGGAGAATTGTTAGTACCCACTAACCACTGGAGAACCAGAGTAGGATTTTCCTACTCCGATACCGAAATGGGCCTTCATACCCGTTCCAACCACAGATGTCTCTTTACATATCCTGGAAATGATGGAGGAGCAGGTATCGATCCCAGATCATATCTTGCAGACTTTCCAGCATGTAATTGCATCACCGGCAACAGAAAGGACTCAGGCCCATGAGCCTGTCTCCCCAATTGAGGCGACTCATCTACGAGACGAGATAGACCCATCGGAGCATATCTACATCCCTGATTCTACCCAAGAGGGTCGCTAGCTATATTCCGCGACGCAAGGGCAACCGGATCGAGCAGCTTCAGTATTTCCAACTGGGGGACACCCATCCATCATGGTGGATGCTCTAGAGCAGACATATATCCCTACTAAAATTAAAGATGTTCGTCGAAGTATCCCAGAAACATCACGGGACCCAATTAGATAGGGACCCAAAGGTGAAGGTCGTTTTCTATAGCAAATGGTCCCCGTTGCCCGCAAAAGAGCGTCCCGAACGCGCTGAAAGAAGCCGGAAAATAAAGAGCGAGTTCATGACTCTGCTCTGCTGGAAGTTGGGGTTACCAATGCCGCTAAGAACATGTCAAAGTCTCAGAACCCTTCCCACCCATTACCATATTATGGGAGTGGCAATAGCAGTTGCGAAGGTCCTCCCTGCAATGTCGCTACCAGCAGCTCTGAAGGTCCTCCCCAGAGCACCCATGGGGGCCTCCCCTGTGGGCATATAATGATCGGTCACAAGAGATTCTCTCTTGATGCGAGTCATAAAAACCCTCCACGTGAACAGAAGGTCGAGAAGCAAGAAGGTCCTCCACTTGCTGCGGTCCACCCTGAAGGTCCTCCCCGGGGTATACACTACAATCACTCTCCATGCAGTGGGACCACAGATTGTGATGGTAGTCCTCGCTATCATAGTCGCAACTACGAAGGTCCTCCCCATAGTGACGTCTCATCACAACAAGAAGGCCCTCCCCTTGTCATGGCCTACCCTGAAGGTGCTCCCTAAGGGTTACGCTGCAATGTAACTCCACGTAGCCAGGCATTAGGTCACGGTGGTAGTCCTTGCCACCCTGATAATGGAGGTCCTCCCCGTAGAGACATCGAGAAATGAGAAGGACCTCCCCTCATTGCGGTACATTTTGGAGGCCCTCCCTAGGATGTATCCCACAGATATACTCCCTACGGCATTAGTAATGGTAGTCCTCGCCATTTCCGCAGCTGTGATGGTAGTCCTCGCCACCATGGCCGCCACTGCGAAGGTCCTCCCCGTAATGGCCCCAAGAAACAAGAAGGTCCTCCCCTTGTCGTGGCGTGTCCTGAAGGTCCTCCCCAGGATGCGTGTCGAACTTCAAGCCACGATGGTCATCCTCACCATGATGGCAGTTGTTGCGAAGGTCCTCCCCGTAACAACGCTACGCAGCCGGAAGGTCCTCCCCTTGCTACAACATGCCTTAGAGGTCCTCCCCAGGGTGTGCACTACAAAAGTCCTCTATGTAGTGAAGCATCAAGCAGTAATGGTAGTCCTCTCCATTATGGCCGTCATTGTGAAGGTCCTCCCTATGATGACATACTATTTCGACAGGAAGGCCCTCCCCCTGCCGAAGCAAGCACCGAAAGGCCCTCGTATGCCGAGGCACTCAGAATGATGGGATCGAGCATGTCAGATTCCTAGCTTGTCTCTAGCGACGTCCTTATTCGATCACGCGACGCTCCAGGGCCGCGTTCATCTTCTGAACCACCTCGTAATTGCCCACATAATGACTCAACACCTACCGATCCCACTGCCTTCGACTACAGTGAGCGCCTTAGTTGGGCTGACCAGGTAGAGGAATAACTAGTGGAGGAGTATGCCGATATGTTTCACCTAAGGAAACGACTGGCCAAGAATGATATACCAGTCATGTTTTGGCCCACGGACGCCTCTCAGTTCGGCGTACCCAGAGAGTTGTCGGAAGAATGCATGCACGACATCTGCCATAATTTACGGACGACCCTCCTTCGGCTGAAATCGAGCTTCCTACCCTATGAAATGTATATAGACCACGTCAAGATGATAGGGGCCCTCTTGTGTCACATCGACCTGGAGGCCCTTTCCTTGACGCGACAACAACACCTTGAGAGGCGCAAAGGGAATATAGAGGTATCTTGCCTCCGTGCACTGCACGAACTGCGCCACCTCATCGGTGACGCTCCGACGGGAGTCCATATCAGGGGATGGGGGGAACATGGTGCTCTTCATTTCACTCTGCTCCCCGCCCAGAAAAACCCGTTTAGTATGGTGTCTGGAAACATCATCACGGCAAGATGGAAATCGAGTGGACCCCCTGCTCAGGAAAGGCAACACACCCGACATAGTCGGGCCTTGAGTAAGTCCCAGAAGCGTCAGGTCCGGTGGGAACAAGCCATTCAAGAACTCCCGAATCAGGCCACCGAGATCATATAGCAGGCCTCTCGCCTAAGAGAGGCCAATCAGTGATCTTTTCCTACCTCCCCAGAAGGGACTGATCCACAGGTGAATTCAGCACCAGATCCGGTTCACCCCTGGATGGGGGCACGCGAGATCAGGCAGGTCGCGATAGCCGCAGCCACTACCGTAATCCAGGGTCAACCCCAGCCTGTAGGGATGGGGGAATTTTTAACAACAAATTCCCCCATAATACCAATAAAACAGGGAAGAGACTCAAATTCTAGGGAATGGAGCCAACCCCATCCCTCAGGGCTGGGGGCATTATTACCCCCTCAAAAACAACCTCCCCCACGAGAGTCGGTATTCTCTCATCTAGGGAGGACAGTCATAAGAGGAGGTTCTCATCCTATCCTGTCATTCGAATCATCATCCCCTCCGAGAGGAAGGCGCACCGTAAGGTTGCATCAAATAAGTCTCTGCGTCACCCTTTTTCAAGAAGTCCGGGGGAAATCCCAGGTCATGAAAGGGAAGGCCAGTCGAAGACGCAGGAGATCCTCCTCCTATTTGGAAGGTGACATCCCCTCCACCCCGCAATATGCGTTCATCAATGCCATAGAGGAAAACCCCATGGGTGACACCGGAGAAAATGAAAATCTGGACGTATAAGGAGACGACAGTTCTGGTCAGGCTGTGACTCACAACAAACCCCCAGGTGTGCACACCTGGAACCATAGGTCTGCTTTAAATATGGCCTCCCCTTCAGCTAACCTCCCTCCACCTACCCTACGAGCTTCCAACAAGGATAAGAATAATGGAACGGTTACCCTTAACCCGTCCCCCTTTTTCGATAAAAAAAAGCCACTCACACTCGAAGAAAGGTTCGCTCGACAGGAAGAAGAGATGAAAGAATTGAGGCAGCTTAACGTTGAGCTGCTCCAGAGGAACCGCCTTATTGAAAGTGATTCCCAAGAAGTGTCATGTCATGCACTCCCAGCAAATGCACCTCAAAGTATAAGGCTTGCCCTGGCAAACGAAGCACGATCAGGGCTCCTGCCCAATGATTCGGCTGGTTCGTCCAACTACCTAAACGTGGATGATGAATACTAGGATTTCCCTCCACTTAGGAGGCAACTAGAGCAAGTACGTCTGAACCCTCCGAGGGTACCCCAAACGGAATATGAACCCTTGGTGCCGGCCAATCCGGATCCTCAGTCCATGCCTCGGGCCACGCCTTCCCAGGACCGGGACCAACAGGATGTAAACCAGGGACTCACCAACACCATCGAGGCACTAATAGCTCGATTGGAAGCCATGGAAGGTCGATGCGCTCTGACACAGCCCGAGCGGAAACCCTACCTAGATTGGGTGACCATCACACCACCTCCACCCAATTTTGGGAGCCCTTTATTCCCCATATTGAATGGATCAGGAGATCTAGAGCAGCATCTGATGCACTATGCGTCCTATTGCGACCCTATGATGGGGACTCTGGAACAACAAGAAGTAGTGAAACTCGGATGCTTCGTACGGACCTTGCAAGGATGCGCCTTCATCTGGTACACGAGTCTGTCGGCCCAGTCGATAAAGAGCTGGGAGGACCTCCGGCAGCAGTTCCTGTACCATTTCAGCTCAACGCTGCCTAAAACAACGGTCAGCGATCTCATGAACCGCAAGTAGAGGGAGAACGATAGGGTCTCAGATTTCATAGCCAGATGGAAAGGTCTGACCTATTCTCTGAATAGGCCAATGCCTCAAGATGAGATGCTAGCCATATGCATCGATAATCTTAGAGATGATCTGTGAACACCGCTCATACCGATGGAGTGCACCACTGGCTTTCGCCATCTCTCGGCCATTGCCCAGAGAATTGAGGACTCCCTACAGCGGACTAATTCAAAGTCCCAAATAGCCTCACAGGATCCTGTGAAAAGGGCCCCTAGAGCTGAAGCATTCGCTGTCACACTCAAGTTGGCCCCTGTGCCCGCTCCACTGCTCAGGCCTCCACCAAATCATCAAGGGCCCCTGCATATCAGCGGCTTCCCCCGCCTAAACGGGACGATCAGAGAGGACCTAAGCAGAACCAGTTTGAGGAATGAAGAAAAAAAGTATACTCATTCTGAGACGATCAAGTCTGTGTCTACTTCATTGCCACCATGAACTGCAACTTGATCCACCTCCCAGAGCGAAGGAAACCTGAAGATGTTGGCCACGATGACAGGCCAGATTACTGCCCCTACCATCGGATGTTGGGGCACAGTATCCGAGAGTGCTTCGTCTTCAATGACCTCCTGCAGAGGATGGTAGATTCCGGACAAGTCGAGCTCGGACCACCCCCAGCACATGTGGCATGTATCTCTATCGCCGACTCCGACAAAGAGGAGGGATGGCAGAAAGTCACCAGAAATCAGGGGAAGAACTTTGACAACTGGATGACTTGGAAGACTATCAACCGAGTCCAGGGCATAATCCGAGCTCAATTACAGCAACCGGTGTTTCCACCAGTAGCCCCTGGAGCCGCAGAGCCGATAACATCGGCCTTACAACCCTCCACAAGTCAGTCATCTGGATGGAGCCGAAGGAGGAAACAATCACAAGAGGAGCATTCCGCAACGGAGCAAAATTTAGTCCCGACCCTGGCAGATTTCATGCCCTCAAATTTGGCACCATGGGCACCGACCCACCAAACAACACCATCAGAGACAACCGACCAGGTTGACCTGTCAGAGGATGAAGAACCAATTTTTGGTTCTATCAACGTCATCCATCTCATGGAATCATTCTATGACGAAGGGTATGGTTACGAACCCAAGTTCCCTACATGAGGAGCCGAGAGGAGGAATGGTAGAGGCAGAGGATACCAAGGGAGGCGCAGCCGTGGCCGAAACCAACCCTACAGTTGGACCATGGCCCAAACCGTTAATACCACAGAAACCCATGGGAGTGCCCTTCAGCGGACTCAGCAGGAGAGGGAATGCCCCTCCACCTCCACAAGCAGCCACTCTGGCCTTGTTGTTCTGCGATACCCACCAGAGGAGGATCAAGTTTCTGGTCGCCTAGTGCACACAAATAGACCGGCCGGGCCAAGTCTTCAAAACACGGGAATACCATCAACATCCATCCCCGTGGCCGGTCCCTCTTTGTCAAACGCCCCAGCTCCCAAATCACTCACTAAGAATCTCCCGCCAATGGAGAAGTGTCGGAATCTGGAGCAAAAATACAACATCCTTAAGCAGATGGCGTCAGTACCAGTGAATTTGTCAATCCTAGATGCCCTGGGTTTGTCAACCGACATTAGGGAGGCGCTTATCGAAGATTTGATCATCCCCCAGGAATTTCAAGATGAGGTAGCTGCCGCCTAGATTTACAGGATAGAGACTGGCCCGGTTGAATGCAATGCAGTGATTTCCTTCACCGATCTGGACGAAGATTCCATCATGCAAGGACACATCAGGCCGCTATATGTGTCTGGCACACTGAATGGTATTGAGATACGAAAAGTCCTTATAGAAAATGGCTCTGGAGTTAACCTCCTTCCCCTACGGACACTCCGTAAGTTGGGTTACAGTGAGGATGACCTAATTCTCTTGGCCACAACTTTGTTGGGTTACAACAAGAGTGAGCAGAAACCAATGGGACAAATCAAGCTAAAGACCCATTTTGGTGACCTGGTAGCCTACATGGAATTCTTGGTGGTCCGGCAGAGCACAGCATTCAATGCCCTGCTGGGAAGGTTGTGGCTCCATAAGCACATGGTCGTTCCTTAATCCTACCACCAGTGTATCAATTACTAGGTCAATGGACAAAGTGGGACGGTGCACACCGAAAAGACCCCTCTCAAGAACTCTGAGTCACATTACATCGACGTCGGGTTCTATGAGCAAAATAAGAATAAGCCTTTGGTCGACGGCGTCGCCTGGATCCCCGCTCCAAATGGCCTGAAAATGGTCCTCGATGACACCCTCAGGCAGCTTGGTAGAGATTATGTCCTGCCCATCAACCATGTTGAGAGTAGGAGTTCAAGTCCGAACATGCATTCGGATGTCCTCATGACTTCAGCCACGATGGTCGAGCATGACAATGCGGGAACGTCTACCAACCCTCGATTTGGGGATGAATACTCAAGAAGGGATTCCCATGATGCCTCTCCCTAAAACCCTCGAAGGCTCAGACTGGAAACTCTCTCCTCGTCAGATAAAGAAGATGAGGAATTGGGAGAAGAAGAGGGGGAAGATCTCAGAGATGCACCTCCCTCATTTGAGGAGGGTATCTCCACCACTGTGGACGAGCTCAGGGAAATAAACCTGGGTACCGAAGAAGACCCGAGGCCCACTCTCATTAGTGCATCCATGTATCCCAAGGAACACGAGGTATATACCTCCTTCCAAAGGAAACATCGGGATTCCTTCGCCTGGAATTACACGGAAATACCAGGACTCGATCCCGAGGTAGCGACGCATCACCTGGGTCTTCTAGAAGACCACCAAGGCTATAAACAGGATGGTAGAAGGACACACCCCTCACATGCTGCCAAGATAGAGGCTGAAGTCGATAAGTTCATTAAAGCAGACTTCATCAGGGAGGTTCATTACCCCATTTGGTTGGCCAACATCATCCCTATCAAGAAAAAGAATGGGCAAATCCGCGTCTACATTGACTTTAGAGACCTTAATCGGAATTGTCCGAAAGATGACTTCCTGGTTCCAATCACCAAGTTGTTAATTGATGCAACGGCTGGGTATGAGGCTTTATCCTTCATGGACAGCTATTCCGAATATAATCAAATCAGGATGGCCCAAGAAGACGAAGAAGCCATTTCCTTCAGGGCACCTCAAGGGGTATT